>JAHBCN010002747.1:0-85967 GCA_019359885.1 Listronotus oregonensis
AAAAAAAAGCTCCTAGAAAAAAAATTAAAAAAAAAAGTCTTATTTCCCGGAGTATATTTCCTTATTTATTTTTTTTAATTGAGCACTGAAAATAGTGCTCTAAAGCGTGTACAACAGATTTTTTTTTAATTAAATAAAATTTTTTAAAAAATATGAAAAAATTATGATGCATTTTATACACTTAAATAAAAAAATTTCCCTGTTGGAAACAAGTTTTAATATAATTTTTTAACAAATAGCCATTGTTAATTAAAAAAAAAAAATTGTAATTTAACAATTAACCACTAAAAACTATAATATCTATACGCTAGCTTTAATGTTTTATAGTAATTCCCATATTCCTTAAAAGAGTCGATAATGGGGCTCCATGTACATACAAAGTATTAATCAAGGCAGTACCACTCATGTGGGTATAATTTTTTGCGGTGGTCTTCTTTTATCGGAAATGCCAAACGTGATAAATAAATTTGGAATTTAGTTCAAGATCAAATTTCGGGCGGGTCGCGTTTAATTTTAAGTTTTTAAGAATAACCTCTTATTTATTTTTCTTTTTCGGAATTCTAAATAATTTTATTTTTTTTTGAGGGGTTTTTATTTTTTTTGCGAATTTTAAGTTTTATGTTCAATTCTCGGGTAGTTTTCATAAATAATAATATAGGAATCAAGTTTTAGTGTATATAATAATTAATATTTTTTTTTAATATTATATACAAATGTATATGCTTTTAAGTGTATAACTGGTTACTGTGCATTTAAGTATCAAACAACTGTGATTATTTTTGAAGAAAAATTAAATTTTTACATTTTAAGCAACATTAACGAGAAATCTGGAATCGTCAGATCTAAGGGTATGTTAAATTTGAAATACCTTTTCGTAATTTAGATTGCATTGAATAAAATATACAGTAAAACAATGGCGATTAGAGAAATATTAGTTTTTCCTAAAAGTCCACATCAAATGAAATATTTAAATCATTTTGGATTTACGGCACTATCTTTGCTTGCTATTGCTACTACCCATTGACCGAAGTTTCCAAAAAATCATAAAAATGTGAAAAAAAAGTATAAAACTTGATTACTTAGTTGTTTGAATTACACTACCAGCAAAGGGTTTTCCTTTGCTGGTAGTCCGCATTAATCTGTCAGGTGTTAATCGCACGGTTCTTTTTTTTACAAAAACTTTAAAAAGAAATAAAATTTTATAATAATTAAAAAAACGTATTGAGCACAGTTTCTTTATAGTTTTTTTATAATAGGCTTAAAGTTTTAGGAGGTACTTATTTCCTTACAAAATAATAATAATAGTAATGATTTGATAAGAAAAAAGACAATTAAATGGTTTATGCAATAAATCTATTTTAAATTATCCTTAATAAAGGGTTTTCCAATAAGAGGTGTTATTTTGAATAGCCCGCTATTTCGGTGGATGCACTGACCTCAATATGGACCGGTAAAGGGTATCAATGCGCGGTTCAAAAGTGAGATTTATGGGCGAAAAAATGTGTCTGTGCGCCGTGGCTCTAGTCATCTCTTAGGGTCCTAAATCATCGCAGAACGGCTAGCAGATCGATTTTATTTACAAATTCGTCGCCGGCCAGTTCGTACTTGTCAATTGATGACAAACAAAATATATATTACACTGGTTAAAAAAAACATGGTTACTGGTTTTTTGAACCAGTAAAACACATTGGTTTGTTTAGATGTTGTTCCTTATCAGAAATAAACATATTATCCATTGTTAGCTCCTTAAATTCTTCTAGTTCTTTTGAATGTTACAGCTATGGAAAGCCACGAATTTTTGGACTGGTTCACAACTGATGCGTTGTAGTTAATAATAATAAAAAACAGCGAATACGACTGAACATTACTCTTGTGGCTTATCTAAGAATTAACTTTTTGTTTCATTAATGTAACACAATCATAATTGAAAAAAAAACACTATAATTATTTATTCCGGATTAAAAAAATCTGAACAAAAAATGTTTTGCATTAATCTAAAAAGTCAGTAAGTATGATTACAACATAAAACATATTCCCTTGGAGCATATACCTACTAGAGGCACTCTTGCCGGCTGGAAAACGATCATTTGTGCAAGAAAGAAAGAATAGCGGTATAACCTTTCTCTCCCTCCAACGTGCTCATTGGTCGGTGAAAAGAATATATATACCCCGCTCTGCGTGCTGATTTGTCGGTCTCTCCGCGTCGATCTATCGGCACGTTGCCGTTGGTTGGGGCCACAGAGAAAGGTTATACTATGATTCTTTTTTCTCTTTTGCACTGCCAAACGGCAAGGCTGCCTCTAGTAAATAAATGCTCGTTTTGTATAAATACATTTGTTAGATGTTTAGAATATCCTTTTATCGCTATCGAAAACATAAGTGTAAGCAGGAAAAGAGTTAACGTTATTTGTATAAACATTTTTTTACCCTTCTGTTTATAAGTCTGTTCCAATCTCGCAAAAAACCGTTTATTGTACGGCCATATGCAAGTCCAGTCAAATAAACCCATTCCTAAACAACAGGTGACAGTGTATTACACGATCCCTTTACTGATCCCCAAGCAAAGCAAAACCCTTTAAATACAGGGTGATTCATGAGGAAATGTCAATACTTCAGGTACGTACTCAGGGTCCAAATATAAGCGTAAAAGTCTATACACATATGGGTCCGCAAGACCTTCGTTTCCGATATACAGGGTGTTAAAATTTTTATTTATTTTTTTATATTTTTTTAAATGTTTTGCTGAACATAATTTAAGAACAATAATTTCATTAAAAATTAAAATACATATCGTTTAATTATACATTTTGTTTATTTTTTTTAAAATTTTGATATAATAAAATCAGATGCGTGTCATGCGTGGTATTTTTTTTTTAAATCCAAATATCTAACCACAACTAACCACAAATATCTCGAAAACGGTTGCTTAGATCGACTTTTAAAAAGTATACCTTTTTGACGTAAAAATGACAAAACAGTTATTTAATTTACTTAAAAATGTAATACAGGGCCGTGACAAAAAGTTGTGATTATTCAAAATAGTAAAAGGCGTGTAGGTGGCTTCCCCTACAAGTAAGAGCCGTACTAAGATTAGATTCGAATCTCTCATACCAAAAAACCTCCGGATACCAAATTTTACTCTAATATTTACATTATCATAGATTTTATTTAAAAAATAGTGAAATTAAATAAAAAGTTTAACACCCTGTATTTCGGAAACGAAGGCCTTGCAGTTTTTATAGACTTTTATGTTTATTTTTGGACCCTGACTACGTACCTAAAGTATTGACATTTCCACATGAATCACCCTGTATATAGAAAGCCTTCAAACTTCGTCGTTTTTGAACTGACATAAAACCGTGTAAAGTCGAAAGTCACGCGTTTAATAAATTCTAACAGTTTCCACACCATTTTACGGCGGTACAAAAACTGGGTCTGGAAATTAACCCTATCTTTTGTTACCTCCTATTTTTTCGATTTAAATTTTGCAATATTGATTTTGTTACCTCATTGTTTATATTACTACCTAACATAATTTATATATGTATAGAAACGCAAAATTAAAGAATTTAGTATCTAAATATATAAAAAATATATTTCATAAATATAAATTAATTAATGACATACAAATTTCTGAGTCCGGCACTGGTCCTGATTTTTAAATACGCATGCTTAATGACACTATCGTTTGTTTAGTGCGCGAGGTCGTAAACTTGCCATAAATGGGATTAGCCATTATATATCTAAAGTTAGGTTATCTATGGGTAGATGTCACTTTTAAAGCTGTGATTTTTTGACACTTTACAAGTAGAAACTACGCCATTAATAAAAAATGGAACGATACACGCTTTAACAACGCATTGAAATTATTAAAATTCACTATAAAAATGGTAAAAATTTGGCAGAAACGGTTCGTAAAACTCAAACATTTTTGGGTCGTCGTGAAGCACCTCGTCGAACCGCAATACAGAAATTGGTGGAAAAATTCGAGCTGTTGGAACAAATTAGTGTGGTGAAAAATAAAACGCGTGCACGTCGCTCAAGAACAGCCGAGAATATTGCTGCTGCAGCCGAAAGTATTGAAGAAAACCCAGGTGTGTTCGTTTCCCGTCGTTCTATGGAATTAGACATTCCACAAACATCATTGCACCATATTTTGCATAAAATTTTGAGTCTTAAGTTTTATAAAGTTTAGTTAATACAAAAACTCAAGCCGGCCGATCATCAACAACGTCGTGTCTTTGCTGATTGGGTCCTTGAAATGCATGAAAATGATCCGAAATTCCATTGACAAATAATTTTTGAGTGATGAGGCCCATTTCCACCTCGGTGGCTTTGTCAACAAGAAAAATTGTCGCATCTAGGGCTCGAAAAACCCAAGAGTTATTGTTAAAAAGCCTCTCTATCCTCAACGTGTTACTGTTTGGTACGTTTTATGGTCTTGCGGGGTCATTGGACCTTACTTTTTCGAAAATGAGGCTGGAGCAACAATTACGGTGAATGGATTGCGCTATCGAAAGATGATTAATGATTTTTTATGGCCGGAATTTGATGGTATTGATCGGGACAATGTTTACTTTTAACAAGACGGGGCTACGTGCCACACAAGTAACGAAACCATTGATCTTTTACGGGAAAAATTTCCGGACCGTGTTATCTCTCTAAAAGGTGATTACAATTGGCCATCAAGATCTTGTGATTTAACACCTTGCGACTTCTTTCTTTGGGACCACGTAAAAGAAAAGGTCTAAGCCAACAGCCCAGCGTCGTTTCAAGACCTTAAAGATGGAATTGGTGAGGCTATCGAGGACATAGGGCAGCCACTTTGCGATTTGGTTATGGAAAATTTCATGAAAAGGACATGGTCCTGTAGGCGTGCTCTTAGTGGTCATTTGGCTGATGTTATATTCCATTATTAAGGGCATACCTTCCTCTTTATAATGTAATAAATATCCGATCATTTATCTTAAAAATTGGCATTTTTCTTTGCATATCAAAATAACACCTCTTATTGGAAAACCCTTTATATATTGACAATACACAATAAGCCTTTTCTAACAATCAGTTTTTGACAGACAATTTGAATTTATGAAAACTAGGCTTTCTTTTAATACTATAGCAGTTACATATTTTTTTTGTGATAAATTAAACATTCTTCTTTTATTAAAGTAAAACATGGATTTGTAAAGTAAAGTTAAAAATTTTGTCTAGTATTGTGCCAAGAAATCTTAGTTATATTAAACCAATATTTTTTGTTTACTAAGAATACTATTTCTAAATTATAAATAGAAGTAAGTGTTAAAATTCTTTTTTTTTTATAAATAATGGTTTATATTAGCCCTTTGACCTAGCTCTACAAATAAATCGAACTGCTCTCTTTTGCTATAAACACTAAATATGATAGATATTGATAAGAGTTACCTCAAAAACAAATGTCATATAATATAATCAGTTTAATTAAAGTAAAACAAATAGATTTTAAAATGAAATATTTTTGTAGTTCATAAGAGAGTACGCTGATAACATAACAACAGATGCACGTTTACTACATAATTTTTTTCGAGGGGTAAACCACTGCAGGAAGTCTTGGGATGTCTTTGTACACTTAAAGGGCAATCTTTGGGTAATCCCTGGAAGTCCTTTGAAATCGGGGAAGTCTTTGGCTATCTTTGGGTTATTTCTGGAAATCTTATGAAATGGTATAGCTACTAACCAACAAAAATCGAGAGACCAGACGCCGTCCTATTGTATAAGAAAAAAGTCATATCAATTCTTAGATAAAATGAATTTTTGATCGGTAGAGTTGTTGAGTGTTTCTAAGTATGTTCCTGAAATAAAATCGACACAACTATACTTAAAATTGATTAGTAATATACTGCAGTCTTTTTGGCTACTGCATATAACTGAAGAAAGGATATATTTAATGTGGCATTTGGTGTTTGTCTTACGAATTTGGAGGGCATGGTTAAAAAAAAGCAACTATCCACTCAATAAAAACTTTATTTTAGTTAACTGTTACTTACGCATAGAAATAAACGCTTACTCATTAATAAATCTTGTTAGCCTTTATAGAGATGGTCCCAACTTAGAAGAAAGTAGTTTTGTTCCTTGGCTGTACAAGAGCCAACCATACTCCACGGTTGTGAATTTTAGTACGCTTAATAACAAGAATTCACAATTTGCAGTACATTTTAAATGACGTATCAGATAAATTTATATTTCCATGAGAGCAATCCACTTCAAGAATGGGTGATACAACTCGAGTGCATCCGTTTCTAAGAACACATGATTTTAAACTTAAGAATAATGAATTTATTGAAAATATTGTTAATCGGGCTTTAAACAGTGCAAAAGGTATTGCTGGGAATGGGAATACCTGTCAAAAATATTTCATTTTACAAAGATATTATATTTAATTCCTCAAATTCGTTAGATCTTGATGTAGACAATACTTGGCGATGTGCAAGCTCCGAAGTAGACAATTTAAATGGTCTTTCAAAACTAACAGATTTAGGCTTTTTGTGATAAATTTAAAAGATTTATTTATTTTTGAATACTTTGGAAGTAACAAAAAATTTTTTCTAATTTTTTAAGTATACAAATAAACGGGGTACAAAAATTAGTAAAAAAATCTACCTTTTGTTGGTTTTTTAGTTAGAAACGTAAAAAAATAAGTTCTGATAGGTTACTTAGGTTTAAAACTTAGTATTTAAATAATTGCAACGATAACACAGCCCACTAAAAAAAAGTTGAAGGTCCGAAAGACTTTACCCTGGTATCTTAATGTTTTTGGGGTCGCTGAATCCGAATTGGTGGTCAGTGACCCCATCTGGTCAGGGTCAGTGGCATTTCAAGGTCAAGTCGCAACCAAATTTAATAAGGTCAAACTGACCCCATCAGGTCAGGGTAAATGACAACAAATTTAAAGAGTGAATACTAATTTTTTAAGGTCACTGAATATGAATCAGTTTGACCTTATTAGGTCACGCTCACGAGATATTTCAAGATTAAATTTGCCAGACTTGACCACGGATTCATACTCAGCGACCTCAAAAACATAAGTATACACTCTTCAAATTTGATTACAAATAATTTTTGAGATTTAACTTTGAAGTGCCCTTGACCCTGTCATGATGTGGTCAAACTGGCCCCGGATTCAGCGACCTCAAAAACATAAAGATATCATGGTTAAGTCTTTCAAACCTTAATATTTTTTATTGGGCTGCGTTATTTTGCAGATTTGATCTTGAAATGAACTTGACCCTGACCTGATAGGGTGAAACTGACCCCGGATTCGGGTTCAGTGAACCCAAAAACATAAAGATACCATGGTCAAGTCTTTCGGACTTCTACCTTTTTTTTGTATGGCTGTGTAATAAATAGTGTACTTTATTATAGTATTGAAAACAAGTTATTTCTATTTTTTTCCAAGCCCAAATGTATTTGCTAGATTGCCGTAATTTAAATATGCCTAATAAAATCTAATAATGCATAGGGTTATAGAGAAGCATAATACATTTTAACTCGATTTTTATAAATTTTAAAATTCATATGACGAATGTCTTAAATATGCCTGGGGTATCTGGGAAATCTATACGATATCTTATATTATACTAGGAAATTTTGGGAAGTCTTAGGAAGTCTTAGGATGTCTTAGGATATCTTTTGAAATTGTGGGAAATCTTAGGAAGTCTTAGGAAATCTTTGGAATCTTTGGGATGTCCCGATTTTTTCGGGGAAGTCTTGAATATTTTGGGTAGTCCCTGAAATCTTTGTACACCCTGATGATAAGTGGTTTACCCCTCGATTTTTTTATATGTTCTTTAAAATTTAGTTTAACATAGACACAAATTCCTAAAAAAATTTAGTTTGCTTTAAATTCCTATTAATACTTATTATATTAAGTGTTTTTTTGCATAAGACAGCAGCTTAATATATTTTCAAATCTAAGTCCAAAGACTTATGTAAACTATTATGTAAGTAAAAAACAAATAATATACAAAAAATATTGGTTTAATAATACTAAGAATTCTTTGCACAATACTAGACAAAATTTGCAACTTTATCTTCCAAATTCATGTTATACTTTAATTAAAAAAAAAATAATCTACAACCCAAAAAATGTTTAATTATTTTCCTGCTAGTATTAAAAATATAGGTGGTTTTCATAAATTCAAATTGTCCGTCAAAAACCTGTTGTTAGAACCGGCTTATTATGTATTGTCGGAATACTTCAAAGATAATATAGAATAGATTTATTGCATAAAAATATATCATTATTTTTTGTTATTATCATAGGTTTATTTTATTCTGCTTTGTCGCAAAAATGTATATTGTTATATGACAACAAAGCAATCTTATTATTAATTTTTACTTACCGTTTATACGGAAAACGGAACTTCACATTGGGCTTTTTCATATTGGGGTTGTAATTTAAGTAATTTATCTTACGGCGTTCATACATCTCGCTACTGAGATAATCATCTGGGACATCGCAAAGAAATCTGAGTAGCTAATAGCAGTGACTCTAGTTTCATAAAAAATATAGCGTTAGGAATTTAAAGAAACATTAAAGAAAGCGCCTCAAAATCTGTATTAGCGAAGCTGTTACTAAGATATTATTTAAATTTATGTCCCAATCGAATATTATTATTTCATAATACCATAGTTACTAAACACTTTAAATGGTATATATTACCCTAGGTCATTACATAAGTTTCTAATGCCCTCGGAAATTAAGAGAATTAAATAGGAAAAATTAAAGTAACAACTTTTAATTAACGAAAATACTTATTTATTATTTCTATTAAATAAACATATATGAAAAGCCCCCATCTCGTTCTCATCAATAATTTTGAAGACACGCTTTTTATCGGTCTTTTGTTTTGGAAAAATTGGGAGCTTTACGGATAAATTTCAACACTTTTTCTCGAGTCAAAATTTTCGATTTCTTCGCTTCATATCCTTCGTACTCTTGCTTTAGATGGTGGGCCCAAAATATTTTAGTGTCTATATTTTTATTAACTATAAATGTTTTTTTTAAAAAAATTTGTCCATGGGGAATTAAATGAGTGTTTCAGACTATAATCGATATAAATAATTAGTATTTTAATATAATTTACAACAACAATTTTAATATACCAATTCCTGGAAATATCCAAGTAGCACTGTCTCGTTGATAATTTTTACATCACTATTTTTTATCTTATCCATAAACCCTTTATATTTTTTATCATAGGCATTTTTAGGCTTTTTTGGAATAAGATTATTCAAAGCTTCGCAGCATTCACAGCAATTCTTTCCGGCATCAACAAAAAATTTATTATTTTATATAAATTTTAGTTTTGATTTTTTGACAGCACATGAAGGAAAAAAAACCCTTTCATGATTTTGATTTTTCTTTTCATTTAACTTGAAATTATCTGAAGAAGGATATAATATTTTTATGTCCCATGAGTTTTATATCTATATCATCGGGCAACTTACAAACCCTCGGCCCAAAGCTGTGTCTATGTAAGCTTTGGCTTTGTAAAATTGTTGCCCCCATAAAAAAACTATAATAGACCCCCCCGCACTGATTTTTTTATTCGCTAAAATTATTATTTTATAACTGAAACACTTCCCCCAAAATTTTTTATAAAATTTTTTTTTTAAGGAGCTAAAAAACCTTTATTATTTAAATATAATATAAACGGCGCGAAAACCAAATCTACATCACGAGCCGCTAACCACACATTTTCCCCAAAAAATTCCGATCGACCGAGGCCACTGCGGCTAAGTTCTTTTATTTCATCTCAAATAAAAACGAAATAAACAGAATACCAAGCGGTGCTCATTCAAACCGAAACACTTTTGTTTTTTTTAACAGTGGGTAAGTACAGTAAGTTGCGGGCGAAAAATTGGGGGCATACGATTTTTTATTATCTATTTTGGGGGTTAAACCCTTTTTCCAAAATTTTTCGTAAAAGAAAAAAAAAAATGTCAGCTGATAACACGTTATTTCAAGAAAAAATATTGTATATTTAGAACAAAATAAATAGAATACTAAAACAACAAATAGTAAGACTAACTATGTTATTTTTAAGATGGTAAATAAACAAGGAACAAAATAATAGACTGGTCACTCATTTGAAGAACCATCCATTTCAAACAGCCGTGAAAGCACATAGACAAACATAATTTCCGGGGTCTGTTTGGGTAGCAAAAACAAATCTAAATTAGGGAATTGTTTTTGGAAGAAACTTTTTTTTAAGGCCGTTAAAAAGAGCAGAGAGTAGTATTTGCTTTGCCTCATTTACAGCAAGGGTTGAAGTTTTAAAGAAATGTTGTTTTTACGGAAGAAAAAAACCTTTTTAATCTTGTTTTAATTTTCGAGTCAAAAAGTGCAGACTTTAAAACCACAAGATTTAAAAAAAAAGTATACCTAAACAGTTAAAGCAAGTGTTAGATTTTCAGTTAATGTATCGGGGGATGTAACTGCAAGAAGCCTAGGGCTTGGGGCCCTGGATTAATGAAAGATTGTTAGGAAAAGTTGGCCGATTTATTACAAAAAAAATTTTGCTAACCTCATTAACTAATCTCTTTTTTTGGGGAAATTTTTTTTTTCAACAAGACTACTGCCCTGTTTACACCGGGAAGAAGATTTTCTGACTGGGGAAGAGAAAATAATATAAATTTACTACATTGGCCCCCCTTAAGGGTCCCCATGTCAATCCCATTAAAAAAAATTTTGGGGGATAGATAACCTAACCTTTTTATATATAATGATAATCGCATTTATGGCAAAATTTTCGACCTCGCGCACTAAAAAAAAAAATAGTGTCATTAAGCATGCGTATTTAAAAAGCAGGACCAGTTCCGGACTTAGAAATTTGTATGTCATTAATTAATTTGTATTTATATAATATATTTTTTATATATTTAGATGCTAAATTCTTTTATTTTGCGATTCTGTACATATATAAATTATGTTAGGTAGTAATATAAACCATGAGTTAACAAAATTAATATTGCAAAATATAAATAGAAAAAATAGGGGCTAATAAAAGATAGGGTGAATTTCAAGACCCAGTTTTTGTACCGCCTTAAAATGGTTTGGAAACTGTTAGAATTTATTAAAAGCGTGACTGTCGACTTTCAAGTTTTATGTCAGTTCAAAAAAAAACGGGGGTTTTAAAAACTTTCTATATATTTAAAGGGTTTTACTTTGCTGGGGGATCAGTAAAGGGATGCAAAAAAGGGTTTTTTTCGAGATTGGAACATACTTTTTAAAAAAAAGGGTAAAAATTTTTTTATACAAATAACGTTAACTCTTTTCCTGCTTACACTTATGTTTTCGATAGCGATAAAAGGATATTCTAAACATCTTAAATGTATTTATACAAAACGAGTATTTATTTACTAGAGGCAGCCTTGCCGTTTGGCATTGCGAAAGAGAAAAAAGAATCATAGGATAAACCTTTCTCCGTGGCTCCAACCATAGTGCCGATAGATCGACGCAGAGAGACCGACAAATCAGCACGCAGAGCGGGGTATATATATTCTTTTTACCGACCAATGATCACGTTGGAGGGAAAAAAAAAGGTTTACTGCTTATTTTTTTTTTCTTGCACAAATGTGTTTTCCAAGCGGCAAGAGTGCCTCTAGTAGGTATATGCTCAAGGGAATATGTTTTATGTTGTAATCATACTTACTGATTTTTTTTTGATTAATGCAGAACATTTTTTGTTCAGATTTTTTTAATCCGAAATAAATAATAATATTTGTTTTTTTTTAATTTGATTGTGTTAGATGCAACAAAAAGTTAATTTTAAAAAAGCCACAAGAGTCATGTTCAGTCGTATTCGCCATTTTTTATTATTATTAACTACAACCATGTTGTGAAGCAGTAAAAAAAAATTTTGGTTTTCCCCCTAGCTGTAACATTCAGAAGAACTAGAGGAATTTAAGTAGTTAATTTTGGATAATATGTTTATTTTTAATTAAGAACAACATCTAAACAAACCAATGTGTTTCACTGGTTAAAAAAACCGAACCCAGGGTTTTTTTTAAAGGTATTATATATTTTGTTTAAGTCATCAATTGACGAAGTACGGAACTGGCCGGCGACGAATTTGTAAATAAAATCGACCCGCTAGTCCGTTCTGCGCAGGGGTTTAGGACCCTAAGAGATGACTAGGCCCCGGCGCACGGACACATTTTTTCGCCCATAAAATCTCACTTTTGAACCGCGCATCTGATACCCTTTACCGGTCCATATTGAGGCAGTGATTTGGGGTCACATTGTCATAACGATGAATAAATCCAATGATTTTCGTCCACAAAAGGCAAATGAATATGAAACAACTATAATCCACATCATATCTAAAGTCTGATACATCCATGCCTAATCGTTTAAAGCTACTTATCAACCAAAAGGGCGCTCAAATAAAATATTAGTTCACTAATAACCTTGATATTTTTATGTCTATTTGTTGATTAAATAGATTTAAGAACGAAATATGTGATATACTTATTAAACGGTCAATTTTTGTGGAAGAGTTTGCACTCTTTAATTTTATTAAAAATTTATCTAATTTAAATATAGTTTATTAATCTTGATATTATATGTTATTCGTAGACATTTATTTAGTAATTATTCTGCGTTTTGGTAAAAAACGTAACTTTTTAAAACGTAAATTTTTTACCAGTTTAATAAGTAATCAAAATAAATTTAATGCATTATCGAAACAAAAAAAGTATCTCACAGACAGCCAATCTAAGATTCTAACACCTTGAATGGTTTATTTCTTCCAATAAAGTCCATAAGAGATTCTCTGAAAATGGAAATACTATTTCATTGATGAAGCTGCCCTTTTTGTCAACTTATATCCTAGTAAACCTCATCCAATACATTAGAAAGTAGCCCCATAGACTGAGACATTCAAGAATTCTTTTTACCGTCCTTTCCACCGACCCGACATATAACCATTCGATTTCAGTCTACCGTTATTTCACGTACCAGATAGTACCGATTTCTTTTTATACAGACTTGCATTTGCGATAATATTTATTTATTTAGTAAATATTAATTTATTTATTTATTTATTAATAAGAGTTTTAAGGAAATAGATAAATTTGTCTTAGATTGCAATTAAAGTAAATGTGTTAAAGTTTGTTTTAATTTGCTATAAAATATAGTGTGTGTGTTTTTTAAGTTACAAGTGATATATACATACCAAGTGCCAATATTATTCTTAACAGATATTTTGTGGGTAAAATACCGTTTTTCTTGTTGATTGGAAACGTTATAAAACAATAAATTTTATGGTTCTATGGATTGGACTAAGCACAGTTGAAACCTTGGGTAAATATATATCTATTAGTTCAATTAAATTTAACATAATTATTCACGGGTAATTAGTTCTACGAGGTAGATAGGTAATTTACAATTTAAGACCTAGTGTTTAATAAACGTTTAGTTCTAGACCATTCAAATTCTTTATTTTCTAGAAAATGTTTACACTGATATAACCTTGAAACAATCTGATGAATACAGTTTTCCACATTATGTAAAAAAAGTCTTCCGAATTAAGAAAAATCTTAAATACCACTAAAATCTTGGTCTTCCATTGTCTTTATTTGCTAATTGATACACAGCGTTTTGGTTAGTGATGTTTCTTCTACCGTTTGCATTAAAACATTCTGCCACCCAGTCTAGCCATAGCCTGAAAATCTGACCAATCAAATTCGATGTGGCTATTTGAGTGGCATAATGTTACTACAGGGGTAGATTAGGGGTCAGAATGTCGAGACATTCTGACTACAGGATGTGGCTATTTACAGTGTCAAAATGTTATTGCATAGGCTAGATTTGGGGTCAGAATGTTTTAGGTGATAGAGCATAAGTATTATATTTAACAAACAATGTTTGATGTTAAAATATCTGTTTTTTGTACGTGTTATACAATTCAGATATTTAGATTTTCTTTTAATAAAATTATTATCTATACACATTAGGATAGTCTAGGAAACAAGAATTGAATTTAACATTACGTTTTTAAGGACCTAGTATTATTTTATTTTTTTTCGGGTATTACAATATGAATAAAACAATAGCTTATATTTAAAATTTTTCTAGCCGCCATCGATAATTTTTAGCAGTGTTTTTGTAGGATTAAAGGGAGTAACATTTTAAAACTTTTTTTTTTTTTTTTAATGATTTTCTGAATTAAAAACCTTTTAAGAATATTGTGTAAAAATTTGAGAAAAATCGAAGCAAAACCAACAAAGATACAGCGGTAAGCGGTAAGCCGATAAAACTCGCTTATAAACGTTTTACTCCAAATTTTTTGGTGTTCAAAACTTTAAAGCGTTTTTCCCATAACTCATGTTTTCAAAGTAGGTGCCCCTCCTAACTTCAAAACTAGTGCACCGTTCCTTTTAAAATTTTAATTCCCATTTCTGTATAAATTTACGAGGTAACGATAGAGAGTTTTTTTTTAAATTTGTTAATATTTTATACTTTATACAGTAACAAATTAGCCGATTTTTTTGCAAAAATCATATTTTTCACTCAAAGTGTTCCCAAAAAGTCGAGCAAAAAGTGAAAATTAAAATTACGAAACATCCTTTCAGCGCTACCTGGGGAAAGACATTATCCAATGAAAAAAATTTGGGTTTTTTTTAACTTCAGATGATCCAGCACCTAGTTATGAGGGCCACCGCAATTCTACTTTTTTCCGAGACTTCCATTGTCGTTAATATTTTTTATAAAATTATTACTTAATTTTTCGAATGTTATACTTTAATGTAGGATTAGTTTTAATAAATAAATTTTAAATGTGTCGTCCAAAAAATTCGCAAAAATGTGCCTTTTTTACACGAATTAATGTTAACCCCCACTTAACAAAATAAATTATCGATGGAGGCGACAATACAACATAAATATATAATAATTTTACGTAAAAATGTCATTGTATAAATTTTAACAAAGCAATGCGGGTGGGAAATATGCAAAACACGTGGCACTTCTAACAGATAAATGCAAACAGGTTGTCTTGACATTCTGACCCCTGATCTAACCAATGTAGTAACATTATGGCACCAAAAATAGTCACATCTAATTTGATTGGTCAAATTTTCGGGCTATCGTTAGATTGGTGGGCAGATGTTTTAATGCCTACCGTTTTTAGGTGATAACTAAAACTTTAGTTAGAACCGTTGGAGATACATCACTAACCTGAACGTTGTGTATCAATTAACAAATAAAGACAACGAAAATCTAAGATTTAAGTGTCTAAGTCTAAGAATTTTTTTTTGTTTGACAAAATTAGTTTTTTCTTGTAAGTTTTTTCACTTAAGGGCGGTAAAAACCATTACCGCACAAAATACAATATTTTATCTACAACAGTGACATTTTAGATCCATTTCCAAAGTACTTATTTTTTTCCATAAAAACTGTTTTCTTAGCTTCAAATTCTGATAAAAAATGTCAACCAGAGATTTTTTGAATAAAAAATAACAAAACATTGTTGTAAATGGAGTTGCCTTGTAAGGACAAAATTGCAGTAACAAATTTGTCGCGTGTGTTAACTCAAAAGTATAGCATGTGGAAGCTTATAAACATCGGAAATTTTCAAGTCAGTGGAAGCAGCTATGGCAAATTTATTGCCGCAAAGTCCAGTGCTCGCTTCGAGAAAAATAGTTTATTTGTCAAAGAATGCCCTTAAAAAATGGTGCAAGATCAACGATGATTTTTTGAAGACAGATACAAGGAAAACAAGTCACTGTGGTGTTGTTATCCCATGCTTAGGTCCGCAATTTTCGTAAAAAGAAATTATAGCGTTTCTTAAATGGAGAACAGTGAAAAACAATTTAAAACTTAAGAATACAACCAAGTTCACTGGCCACTCCTTCCGCAGTACATCTGCCACTTTATTGACTTACGCTGGTGGAGACATTCGCACACTACAACGACCCGGTGGATGGAAATCATCAACAGTGGCGGAATGTTGCTGAAGATTCTACTCAAAATAAATTGGACATTGTAAGAAATATCAGCAGTTGTAGTAGAGTCCAAAGAGTCTGAGATCATCCAAATTTCTTCAGAAACCCTCAACTAAAAAGTAATTCCATGCCGTCGCCAGTAATCACCAAGGAAAACGTTAATCACCAAGAGAAATGTTAAAACATCAACAACATATTTTGGGATTTTCTATAAACCTACCAAGTAGCTACGGTTTATTGACTGTTTAAAGACTAGCCTTAAGGCAGTTTAAATGTTTATTGGAAGCGAACAACCATCTGACACAACATACGAAGATCATAAATGGAATATCTGTGCCGATCTAGATATTGTTGCTTTACTACCCCAAATATTGTTTTTTTTACGCGAATGAAATAAAAACCAGTATTATGTCATTAAATAACGTAAAAGCATTGTGCTTGGTCCAAAACCATCTTTAATGAACGTTGAGTAGGACAGCAGAAAATTTACTTACCTGCTCTACACTTGTAACTGGGGGTCGTCCATTAATCACGTTAGGCTCGCTCGAGAGGGTGGAGGGGGTTCGACGAAAATCACGAAATATCACAAGGAGAGATGGGAGATGTAGTGAGATATCACGTGTATTTATTTTGTTGTTGACCGCGCGATTTCTAAACAACCGAAAAGTCAAAAACAACCTGCAACCTTAATATCTGTTTGGACATTTATGTCACTTAATTTTTCAGAATTGAATTAGATTAAACATACTTACCTGCACTTAAAGTTAATATTATAAAACTTTTAGGATAGTTTGTACTAAAAAAATACAGGTGATTTTGGGTAGGAGGGGGTTAGTCTTAAACCTTACCACGTATTACCAGGGGTAGAGGGGAGGGTTAGTTGTGGTTAGTTGTTGTTAAAGCCTGAAATAGAGAAGGAGGTGGTCAGGAATTCGTTGGGCCGCAAATACTAGAAAAAATAGGACCACACTTTTGAGAAAATAAAATAGGGCAAACTTAAGTGACATTTGTTTAGAGAATTTTATAGCATAAATGTATATTTAAAATTATTGTTGTTACCAAAATTGGATCTTTTGAAATTTAATTGGGCCAACATATTATACAAAAAAAATCGACTGTAATAAATTTGCAGAAATCTATATTGTTGCCAAGGCAACACTACCAGAATAAAATTTACCAGAAGGATTTTTTTCAAGCGGATGGCGATTGGTACGACGCTATGACCTTGATCACAGGTCCAAACATTTATTGTTCTGTTTATAAGAATACCTTATTAATATGCTCTTATATAAAAAATCACTTATATAACTTGATGGAAATTAGTATAAGGAAGTATTGTTTGAGGTAAAAGGTAACAAATATTTAGAAGAAATAATTTTTACACAAAAGTTCTAATTTATTTTTCCGAATAAAACTTTTCTAAAATTTCCAATAATGTATTTATTATTTGAGTGTATAAAATGCATCATTAAACTTATATTTTTCGAAAGGATAGATAGTTTTAATTTCAGACAATAAATGATTAATACAAATATATTTTCTAATAGCAAAAATTATTTTACTAAGGTCTCTCGTCCTCTGAAACCGAAAAAATGCGAAGTCGCTACCCCTATTCCAATATAGAAACTACAGTGACTCGTATCTTAAATGAAGTAGCATCTATTAAAATAAAGTAACCTTTCTCCGAGGCTCAATATTGATTTGAAAATCACGACATAATGAAATTAAATTAATTTAAGTCTTCTAGAGATGTGTGCATTAATATTTTACTCTAAATATGCCACATTTAAATAATAATAAAAATGTATTTAATTAATGTACCATTTAAGAACTTACAGCTTAAATGATGCAGCTAAATCAAAACAGCACAAAACTTATTATTTTGAAAACAACAGGTGTTGGATTAGTTTTTTACTTTAATTGTTTTTTATTGTTATTTAAAAATGATTTAAAAATTAATCTCAAAACTACAATTTTTAAAAAAAATTAATTATTAGGTACCTACTACAGAAATGGATGTAGCTACCGAAACTTATCCAAAATGGTAAATAAAAGTTCATCAACCATCAGCAGATTTTTATACGTTACAGAAATTTAAATACGATTAAAAATAAATTGAGGGAAGCTCCTAATGGGATGGAAAGGTGATTCTTAGGAGAAAAAACAAATTATCCGCGTGCGCTGAAATTACGCGACGAGGTGGAAATACAGTTTGAAAAAAGATGTAACAACGAAACCATTCATCGAATATTAAGAAAAAATAATTTTAATGGTCAAACGGTTAAAAACAAACCTTTTATTAGGCTAAGAAATAGACGCGTACGATTGGAGTTTGCCAGGGTGCATATTAACAAAAACTTAAACTTTTGGAATTCTGTAATATTTGCTAATGAAACCAAAGTAAGGAGTCAAACGAAAAAATATCTGTATGGAGAAAGCCTAATGAAGAACTAAAATTAAAAAATATTAATGCCACAGTTAAACATGATGGTGGTGAAGTCATGTTGTGAGGCTTTATGTCATCTGCAGGAGTGGGCAATATGCATTTAATTAAAGGTTATATTAACCAATACATTTATTTGGACATATTAAGACAGCATCTAGCAGCTAGTGCTAAAAAATTCAATATTAATAAAAAATATTGGTTTTATCACGAAAACGACCCCCAACACACATCATATAGGGTTCGGTCTTGGTTCTTTATAACTGCCCAAATGTTTACCAAAACACCAGCCCAATCACTAGATTTAAACGTAATTTAAATTTTATGGTTAACCTTGAAAAATAAAGTAAACAGTGTCCCAATATCAAACAGAGATAAATTAAAAAGAAAAATAACACATGCTTGGACCACAGTTACCCCGGATTATACACGAAAGTTAGTAGAATCAATGCCGAGCAGACTATAGATTGTAATTGATAATAAAGGGGGACCAACCAAATATAAGTAGTCATTTTTGAGTTTATTAAGTTTGTTTCCTTGTTTTAATATGGCTATTTTAAGTTTGCATCATTTAAGCAGTGTCATTAAAATAGTACATTAATTAATTAAATATTTATTGTTAAACTGTGAAAGGCTTTCGCGGCCATTGTCTAATGTTTCAATGGTTTTTTTGCTGTTAGGCCGGCGTCGATTGTCTGGTTGACTTGACGTTTCGCCAACACGAGCGGTTGGCATCTTCAGAAGTTGCTGCCTGGTTGACAGTATGCGAACTACTGAGCTTTGCGCGGTCGTAGCTCGTATTTATACGTTCGGGAGGCAGTGGGCGGGGCTTCGGTTACCTTCGGTTCCAATCGGTTCCAATCGGTTCCGGTCGGCTTTGTTCGCAAAGTGTGCAATTCTCGTACCCTTAATTATGGGGATCCATGTTTTGTTGATCTTAACTGCTTCCTTCTTCTTATTAAAGTTGTTGCTATGTTTTTCTATCTCTATGGCTTCTCTGTAGAGTCTGGAGTGGTATGCCGACGTGGTCGCGAGTACTTGGGTCTCCTCAAACTTTATTCGATGGTCCGTTGTAAGAGTATGTTCTGCTACGGCGGATTTGTCTGTCTGCCCCAGACGACAGTTGGCTTTATGCTCTTTAATCCTGGTGAAAATCAAAGAATGCCTTCGATCGGCCAAAGATAAAAGAGATCCACTTGCGTCTTCAGGAATTTATCGCATTCCGTGCACATGTGGAAGCGTGTACATAGGAACGACAAAATGCTCGATCAACACCAGGATTAAAAAGCATAAAGCCAACTGTCGTCTGGGGCAGACAGACAAATCCGCCGTAGCAGATCATACTCTTAAAACAGACCATCGAATAAAGTTTGAGGAGACCCAAGTACTCGCGACCACGTCGGCATACCACTCCAGACTCTACAGAGAAGCCATAGAGATAGAAAAGCATAGCAACAACTTTAATAAGAAGGAGGAAGCAGTTAAGATCAACAAAACATGGATCCCCATAATTAAAGGTACGAGAATTGCACTCTTTGCGAACAAAGCCGACCGGAACCGATTGGAACCGATTGGAACCGAAGCCCCGCCCACTGCCTCCCGAACTTCTGAAGATGCCGACCGCTTGTGTTGGCGAAACGTCAAGTCAACCAGACAATCGACGCCGGCCTAACAGCCCAAAAACCATCGAAACATAGTTATTGTTAATTTGGTATTGCATAATATTTATGTCAAAAGATTAATGTATAGATTTTGGTAGACTCATATTAAATAAAATCCATTATGTCCATTTTTTAAAGTAAAGATTGAGCCACTCCAACAAGTTGGCTTTTATTAAAGTATCAACTGCATCTTTTAAGCTGTAAGTCACTGTATATAGATTTTATTTATAAAGAAATTGTATGTACCGGGTGTTCCACTAAAAGAGGTAGTCGGCTATATCTCAGAAACTACTAATAGTATAACTTTTGGGAAAAATTTAAAAAAAAAGCGACCAAGAGAAATTGCTGAAAATTATTTTCAAGTCTGTGGGATGGCCGCTAGGGGGCGTAAGGGTAACGTCAAAACATAAAAATATACATTTCTAAAAAATATATCAAATAAAGTGTGTCAATAAGTGGTACTATTTTAATCTTTAATATTTTCTAAACAAAGAAGCTTCAGGTGTAATTTTTGTCAGTTCTAAAATAAAGTGGTGGGGGAAGGTTAAAGTTTAATTTATAAAAGTGCTAATAACTTCGGTTTGCTTTAACCGAATTAAGTGAACTTGGTCTCGTTTAGAAGAGCATTATAAGCATTATTTTCAGGTATATAAACGATTGCTACACTCATCTCACAAACGCCGCTAGAGGGCGTCAAGGTAAAAACCAACTTATTTTACGAAATTTTTTGAAAAATTTAAATACAATGATATATACCTTTTTACATATTTATAAAGAGAAAAAAAATCCCAACAAAACGGCAAAACCCGCAATTTAATATCTTTTTTCAAACCGAATATATTAGCAAAAATATAAATACGACATAGAGACGTAACGCATTTAACGACACAATGTTTTCTACTGGGCCGATTTCTTTAGGTAAAAATTAAATTTATAAATTTTTACAAAATCTAATGACATACTACATATTTTTTTACTTATTTTAACCCATTTAACGATATTAGACAACATTAAATAATTACCAACCTATAACTGTAATAATCCATAAAGCGTGATCCCTTATCAAGTTAGCTTTGAAAACAAAGGATGCTAAAATGTCAAAAATCCAACAATTTTTATTTCAAGATATTATTTTTAGTGTTGTGCTATTGTGTTCTTTAAAGTGCCTTTGTTGCTGAAAGAAGCAGTTGATATTATAGCTGCAAGGCTGTATGCATTGAGATATCCCCAGAGACGCCGGTACGGCAGCCTGCAGCAGAATGTTCACTTGTTTAGCAAATCGCTTTCGTACCACGGGAAGTGTTCTTTACCCTTTACACCGCAGACGCCGTAGAACTGAGGAAAATGTCATCAACGTTTTAGCTTATGTAGAGTTTAATCCTCAAGCAACAAAGGCATTTTTAAAGAACACAATACAACAACATTAGATGATTACCAACCTATAATTGTAATAATCCATCGAGCGTGGTCCTTATCAAGTTAGCTTTGAAAACAAAAGGATGCTGAAATATCAAAAATTCAACAATTTTTATTTCAAAATATTATTTTTATATTTTGTAATAAAAATTGTGGGATTTTTGATATTTCAGCATCCTTTGTTTTAAAGCTAACTTGATAAGGACCACGCTCGATGGATTATTACAGTTATAGGTTGGTAATTATCTAATGTGGTTTAATATCGTTAAATGGGTTCAAATAAGTAAATATCATGCAGTATGTCATTAAATTTTGTAAAAATTTATAAATTTAATTTTTACCCAAAGAAATCGGCCTAGTAGAAAACGTTGTGTTGTTAAATGCATTACGTCTCTATGTCGTAGGTATTTATAGTTTTGCTAATATATTCGGTTTAAAAAGAGATATTTAATTGCGGTTTTCGCCCTGTTGTTGGGATTTTTCTTTCTTTTTATAAATATATAAAAAGATATATATCATTGTATTTAAATTTTTCAAAAAATTTCGTAAAATGAGTTAGTTTTTAACTTGACGCCCTCTAGCGGCGTTTGTGAGATAAGTGTGGCAATAGTTTATACACCTGAAAATAATGTTTAAAATGCTCTTCTAAACGAGACCAAGTTCACTAAATTAGGTTAAAGCAAACCGGAGTTATTAGCACTTTTCTAAATTAAACTTTAACCTTCCCCCACCACTTTATTTTAGAACTGACAAAAATTCCACCCAAAGCTTCTTTGTTTAGAAAACATTAAATATTAAAATAGTACCACTTATTGACACACTTTATTTGATATTTTTTTGAGAAATGTATATTTTTATGTTTTGACGTTCCCCTTACGCCCCCTAGCGGTCATCCCACAGACTTGAAAATAATTTCCAGCAATTTCTCTTGGTCGCTTTTATCTAAAAAAATTTTCCCGAAAGTTATACTGTTAGTAGTTTCTGAGATATAGCCGACTACCTCTCTTAGTGGAACACCCGGTACGTATTTCCTTCTTTCTTCTTTACTTCCTATGGCGCATCCTTAAACTCAAAATAAGTCACTGACTTTTACTTTCGTCTTTTAGGATAGGGACAATACTATTCTTTAATACATCATTAATAGTAAATAACCCAACACTACTTTTATAAACTAGTACTAAATTGTATTTTTATATAAAAGGTATTTAGGACACTCTGTAAAGAAAATTGTTTAATGTCAAAACAACTATTTCAGTATTTTAAAAACAAACATACCTTTAGTTGTATAATACCTGTGCTACAATAAAACCGTGTTAGCGGAAAATTTTTGATAAGACTTTTACCTTGAATTTTTCTATTGTTTTTGTCTAATTTGTTAAGGTCAGTGCAAGTGTTCAGGTTGTTATTATGTGAAATGAAATTCTTATGTTTCTGTTTGTTAAGCCTTCTGGATTAGGTAACATATTTATATATACTTCCAGAGTAGTTTTTTCAAGTCACCACACGTTTGGTAGACTTAAAATTTTTCAGTATTTTATATTGTAAATTCTAGTAGGAATGCAATAGAGGCAACATAAATAGTGTAATAACTGATTTTGAAGGTCTAGCAAAAAATGGCATATTTTTAAAATAACCACATAATTAAATATGTCGTTGGGGGGATCATTTTTTAAACTTAACGTTCCTAAAATATTTATTAATTGTACTGATCAAGCTTATGATTAAATTTATTGCACCCAGAGGTCATTTTTTAAGGTAGAACAAACACCCAAAAAAATTCATAAAAATCGGTTTAGTTTTGTACTGTCGACAGAATTTTCTCCAAATGGACACACTGTCAATATCGCTTTAGAAATTTTTCCAACCAGGTTACAGCCACACAACTGTCTTCCACTTATGTCCAATTAAGATTTTACTATGTCTTTTATATCGTTTGAATTACAGAAATAACCCAATTCTGCTGCAATAAATACTTGATAGTTTTTCAGTTCGATTGATGTTGCAGTTTGACCTTCTACTAATTTTGTTTGTGGTCCTTTAGCTTTTTTATATAAAGGTATATAAGGGTTTTTATATTCTTTACTTAAATCTGTTAAGTTTTTACCTTATAGATATAACTCAAGTACTCGTGGGAGGGTGTCTTTGCAATGATACCGATATTTCCGACTTTCCGGTCTTTTGTATGTAAGCACAATTTTTTAAGCGCCCCTAAAATTACACAAAAAAATAAAATGATACGCCACTGGTTAGTGAACGAAACAGATTACACTTTTAGGTTAGAATAGACTGTCCAATAAATAACCAACAGAAAAAAAAATATAGTGGTATTTTAGCTCTATTTTTTTCGGCCACCTCTGGAGTTTAAGCCATGAGTTATGAGGTCTTCAAACTCTTTCTTTTTGAAACTAATGTAACTATTAAATGGAAACATGCTCTAATTGGGGAATTACATATTAAACAAATAAACCAAAATTTACAATATTTTTTTGTCTATTTTTAGTCAAAAATACCTGAAATAAATCCAGTTCTCTTTACGTTGTGAGTATGTATGTTGTATAACGAGTTGCCTAATTCATAATTAAGATATAGGTATCATAAATAAAAACTGTATTTATAAATGTTTTTTTGCCAAAAATAAGCAATAAAATATTGTAAGTTTTAATGTCTTTTCTTAATATGTAAGTGCCCAATCAGTGTATGCCTCAGGGCCGGATTTAACTTTTTGCCGCCCGTAGGCAAATAAATTTTTGCCACCCTAATATGTCAATATTTTTTGGATATCAGAACAAAAAAATTAACATTAAAAGAATGTAATCTTTACTGCTAATTTAATTAACAAATTTAACAAAAGTAAATCTTGCAGAGAACGAAATAACAATTCTTAAAAAAATCAAATTTCGTAATATAAAAACAAAATTTAAATTAAAATGATAAAACAAATAGGTATTTTTTGAACTGTGTGTTATTTTATTATAGGCAAAACCCTATACTAACATTTTTCTCAAAACCTTTTTTCTGCAAAATCATTAATTGTATCATTAAAATTTACGATTACATTTTTTAAAAATAATCGTAAATTTGCCGCCATAATATTTGCCGCCCTAGGCTTCAGCCTACTCAGCCTTTGCGTAAATCCACCCCTGGTATACCTATTTGGTGGTAATCAGTTACCAGAAGGAAGAATTTTTGAAAAGTATTCATTTTGGGGTTAGTCCACTTGGAGGCCTCATAACTCAAAAACCAGAGGTTGCCGGAAAAAAAAATAGATTCGTGATCAGCGCTCCAAAATCCCGTATGCAAAAAATCATTAAAAATGACGTCATATCTGATAGGTAAGATTTTACCTAAGTTTTAACTCCCTCGAGAAGTGACAAGTCAAGTTTGATGGGTCAATAAATGAGTGAGTGAGTGTGTGATTCAGCCAGTTGGTGGTAAGATGGGCAATTTTCAAAATTGAATAACTCAGAAATCACTTGACATAACTTTTTTATTTTTTCACATTAAATCAAGATAATAATATAAATGAGATTAATGCATTCGTTTTTTTTTAATTCTTTTATTATATAATATGTTTTGTGGCATATTGCAAATAATAGCTTACAGACCTAATAATATTTATAGGCTTTCCTGGAAGGGTTTAAATAACCTCCCAACCCCCTCCCCCCTTTACCTATGAAAATGATCTTGTTTGACAGCAATGTTAAGTAGCATCATAAACAATTTTGTAAAGCTATATAAGAATCGTAAACGTTTTTTAGATTACCCTAAATAAAAAAAAACGTACACATATTCGTGTTAATTTATATAAACAAAGACGGTAGAATTATTAATTGAAAATTAAAAACAAATAAGGCGTGAACTATCATTCTGACATTGTGAGAAATGTATCCGTCACAGGTCATAGCTTATCACACATTTTTTTCCAGGAATCTGTTTAAAAAATACAATTTAAATCTTATACTTTCGTGATTGCTAAATTAGAAAACATGCACTTTTAGAGTCAACGAAAACAAAATTATAGAGTTAAACGGCTTTTCTCAAGAATTAAATAAAATTGAAATATAGGGTTAGTAAAAGTACCTATCTTTTTCTAATTAAAAAAAGAAAATGTTGCGCTTGCCCCACCCTTGCTCTGACCTGTAAGGTACCTAATCAAACTTAAAAAACTTAATTATCTAGGTACTAATCACAATGCTTAATATCTGTAATCTGCGAATCACATTAAAATAATCATCGACACATAAAAAACATAGCTGAAGCTCAAGTGATCGCTGACGCTCTGGAAGTTGATTTTATAATGGCATGCATCGCGAAAAAACAGACGCACCGTGCAAATCCTCCGGCAGAAAGCCCTACCAAGTTTTGAACACGATTGTTAATTATTCCCCACCTAGACTCGCTATCTATATCATTGGAACTCGTTTCTCAGAGAACAACTTACCGGCATATTCTTGGATCTCATTGCAACCATATAACATGTTGCAAATGACATTCGAAGAATTTTTGAGAAAAACAGAGGCCTTTCGTGAGTTTTATAACTTAAGTGGTAGTTTCCACAGCGAGGCTGAACTGTGGTACCACTTGTGGGAAAAAATGGTATTAAATGTTCTTAAAGACATGGAAGTGGAAGAACTAATAAAGGATTTAGAAATGTTTTACCCGAGCAAATAAACTGCGCTTGCTATTAGTCTGGCCAACCGTCGACTGCACTAAGAGAGTCTTCCACCATGAGTGAAAATCGTCTAAGCGATCTCTGTATGCTAAGTGTTCACAGAATCCCGAAGCGAAAAATAAATTGGAAGCCGAAGTGCTAAGGAGGTTCTGCCAGAACCGGCTTCTCTTAAAATAATAATATGAAGTTAGTTAATACCTAAATAAATAAACAACCCATAATACCTATGTATAATTGTTTACTTACAGTACCTAAAAGTACTATGTATAGATAGATATAAACCTCTAAATTGACTGATTAACAAATTGGCATACGCTGAAAGCCCAATCGGCTGAAGTTAGAGACACATTTTTGGATGGAAGATTTCGTGGTGTAGGTAGGTGAGCAATAAGAAAGTGTTTTGGATAATTCGAATTATACATACAGATACAGGGTGCTATAGGGTGTAACTGTTTTGTATGAAAAAATTCACCGGGGTAAGACCGCAGGTATAGTTTGCTAGTTACATATTATTTAAGACTGCGGCCCCATCCTGAGCCCATGGCTGGCTACGCCCATGTAGATATCCAATAACTCTGGATAATGTAAAGGGTTTTCCAATAAGAGGTGTTATTTGTGGTGTTGTGAAAAATAAAACGCGTGCACGTCGCTCAAGAACAGCCGAGAATATTGCTGCTGCAGCCGAAAGTGTGCCCAGGTTTGTTCGTTTCCCGTCGTTCTTGGGAATTAGACATTCCACAAACATCATTGCACCGTATTTTGCATAAAATTTTGAGTCTTAAGTTTTATAAAGTTTAGTTAATACAAGAACTCAAGCCGGCCGATCATCAACAACGTCGTGTCTTTGCTGATTGGGTCCTTGAAATGCATGAAAATGATTCGGAATTCCATTGAAAAATCATTTTTGAGTGATGAGGCCCATTTCCACATCGGTGACTTTATCAACAAGAAAAATTGTCGCATCTAGGGCTCGGAAAACCCAAGAGTTATTGTTAAAAAGCCTCTCTATCCTCAACGTGTGACTGTTTGGTGCGGTTTATGGTCTTGCGGGGTCATTGGACCTTACTTTTTCGAAAATGAGGCTGGAGCAACAATTACGGTGAATGGATTGCGCTATCGAAAGATGATTAATGATTTTTTATGGCCTGAATTTGATGGTATTGATCTGGAAAACGTTTACTTTTAACAAGACGGCGCTATGTGCCACACAAGTAACGAAACCATTGATCTTTTACGGGAAAAATTTCCGGACCGTGTTATCTCTCGAAAAGGTGATTACAATTGGCCACCAAGATCTTGTGATTTAACACCTTGCGACTTCTTTCTTTGGGACCACGTAAAAGAGAAGGTCTAAGCCAACAGCCCAGCGTCGTTTCAAGACCTTAAAGATGGAATTCGTGAGGCTATCGAGGATATAGGGCAGCCACTTTGCGATTTGGTTATGGAAAATTTCATGAAAAGGATATGGTCCTGTAGGCGTGCTCTTAGTGGTCATTTGGCTGATGTTATATTCCATTATTAAGGGCATACCTTCCTCTTTATAATGTAATAAATATCCGATCATTTATCTTAAAAAATGGCATTTTTCTTTGAATATCAAAATAACACCTCTTATTGGAAAACCCTTTAGACTTGGTCAAAAGATTAACCTCTGTCCCGAATAATAAATAAGGAAAATATCGGGTGTTAAAGCAAGAATTGCATCTTTGATTTATTATTTTTTTCGCAGTTTTGCGATTTGTTAGTTCGATTAGTGACAAGGAGTTAATCTTTTAAGTGGGGAATAATAATTTGATCCTAATTTTAATCTGGTAAATGAGAAATTGCCTTTGTGCATTAAATAATAAATAAATTTTATTGTACGCTAAATTAGGTCACATTTCATTTAAAAAAATGTATCCCAAATGTGTACTAGTGATCACCTAAATGAACAAATGTACTTTTGCCACATATTATACGTCTCAAAGCGCTGGTAAAGGCCATACTATTATTATGTGTGGTACATATATTAATTCTCTCTCTCTAAATCTCTAATATCGTCGCCGTGGCATTTATGACCCCTTATTGAAGATATCTCTACGTAGCCTGG
The DNA here is from genome assembly GCA_019359885.1 of Listronotus oregonensis. Classification (NCBI taxonomy): domain Eukaryota; kingdom Metazoa; phylum Arthropoda; class Insecta; order Coleoptera; family Curculionidae; genus Listronotus; species Listronotus oregonensis. Next base: position 28,269 of record JAHBCN010002747.1, read on the forward strand.
CCTATGAAGAAGACATCCACTTATTTACTACCAGCCTAATTTAGTTCAGACTTGACTGTCTTCAGCTTGTTTGAAGTGTTGTGCTCGAGCTAATGACAATTTTGATAGCGTTTTGTGACGAATAATAATATTAATAATAATACGTTTTTAAGTGAGTGTAGTAAAAAGTGTTATAAGTTAAGCTTAGTGGGTACCGGTACGTGCAATTTGATCTAAAAGTAAGAGTTCTTATAAAAGTATTTAACTTGTGATTCGGGTTTACTTTATTATTTTGATTTTGTTTAAATTAGGAAGAATATAAAATATACCAAAAAAAAAAAGAAATTAATAACACATTTTTTTAATTTAAGTTTGATTTAATAAAGAAAGTTTAGTGGAGGATAAAGCACTTAAAAATTAAAAGGTTATAGATACAGAGTGAGGCTGCGTCTAAATTAGGATATGACGTATAAATAACGTTTCGAAAAAATGTGTATACAAGATGAAACCATTTAGTTTTATCCCCCATTGGTATATTGTTAAAGGTAAGAGATACAGCAAAAGATACATTTTTGCAAAATATCTCATTTTAATGCTTTTTTACCTGGCGACAGTCCACGAAGGCTTACAGCCTAAGTACTAATCAGAGCTGTTGATAATTAAATTAAAATAATTAAAAAATCGTATTTAATTACTTCTCAGTAATTGGATTACTTTAATTCAATTACTTTCCGAAAAAGGTAATTGTATTTGGATTATCAGTTTACAGCATATTGTAACCGTAATTGGTAATTGATTTTCACGAATCCCAAGTAATTCAATTACTTAGACAGTAATTTAATCATGGCCGCCAGCAGGGGGGGTCAGGGGAGGTCCGTCGATCTCCATGGGTTTTTTTTTAAATTACTTAAAATAAAATAATTCCCATCTAAATTATTAAATTTAACAATATCGCCTAGGAATTTAAATAAATATGATTAATATTTAGAAATTAAAGTTGTGGTATTTTTACTTGTGTTTTAAATTCAGTTAATTCTAAACCAGTAATTAACCCTAACTTTTTGACCCCCTACATTTTTTTGACGCGGCCCTGAATTCAATTACTTAGAAAGTAATTTAATTACTTATAAAGTAATTAAATTACTTAGAAATTAATTCAATTACCCAATAAATGATTAAATTATTACTAGTGATGAGCAAAGCAAGACCAAGACCAAGACCGGGCTAGTCTTGGTCTTGGTCTTGGTCTTGCAAGCCTGGTTTTGATCTTGGTCTTGCGTGAAGAGGTCTGGTGCTTGGTCTTGGTCTTGCACCACCCGGTCTTGGTCTTGGTCTTGGTCTTGCTGCAAGAGTCTTGCTGGTTTTGCTTTTTTTGGTAGTAATAATTTAAACTAATTAATATTGAATTAGATATATTTTTTTAATTTTTAAAAAATAAATAAAGATGGTAACTATATTTTCTGCATTAAAATTATAAAATATGCCAATTTTAACCTTGCACGTACGTTTAAATGATTTGATTAAAAAGCATATTTTAAATGTAGGGGTTTAATTATTTATGCTCCATTTTTAGTTGAATTAAGACACAACCTGTTTCTATACACTTAGTGGCGTATAGAATATTATATATTTATTATTAGAAACTTATAAAAAAAACCAAAACTATGTACTGTGTGAGCAGAAAAAAAACTTTGAATTTCAACCAGATGTGAAATTTCCGTGAAAAGAATTCGTATATGTAAACATTGGTTTCTGATTTAAAAAACAAGTTACTCAGAAATCTTTTTAGTTCATATAAACTTTTTCTTAAAATAGTCAATAGTTAATTCTGCATATACAAGATGGCTTAGGGCGTAAAATGTGAATTTTTTTTCCAGAATTTTCTAAAGAATCCACTGTCACTCAAGAATCTCCATATTTTTAGTTTTTAACCTAAAATAAAAAATTTATGACGAAAAATCCATTTAAAAAAAATCACCACCCTGTATATTATGCTGTGAAATTGTTAAACTGTCATATAGAAACAATGACAACGTAGATGGTTTTTAAATATAATTTTCGGTTTTGACAAAAATGACGTTATTATTATTCTTTTAGCATTGTTTTGCCTTTTCCGTCAAAACCGGAAGTGATATTTAAAATCCATTTGTATACAAAATAATTCCTCTTGGTCTTGCGTAGTCTTGCACTCCTCGGTCTTGGTCTTGGTCTTAAGGAACCCGGTCTTAGTCTTGGTCTTGCAAGCGAAAAGGCAGTCTTGGTCTTGGTCTCGGTCTTGGTCTTGCTGCAAGACCAAGACCAAGACCGGTCTCGCTCATCACTACGAGAAATTCAATTACCTTTCTTTACGAAAAAACTGCCGGAATTTTGAACAGCCAGAAAGAGCATCTTGAAACACGGCGGGCCGCTTTGAATCCGGCGGACGCCGCCTCCACGCCGATTTAGTATTTTCGATTGATGTTTACCGCCACCGTTTTTATACTTTTTTCTGTGGAAAAATGTTGGTGGTAGGATAAAAATAAATTTTTATTTTAGACTCTTTTAATGTTGAACTTGCCGAGAAAGCAGTTGGAATAGTGTGACGTGCGCGTATGTATATTAGTATAAATATTTTATTTGTTAAGTGTATTGTGTTTAATATGTATGTGGTAATTTAAATAGAGTAATTGCTAAAATATTCAATTACTTTTAGTTTCAATTGATGAGTAAATTACTTTTAATAGACATGGTACTAATTGGTAATAGTAATTTACTACTTGGAAAAGTTATTGGTAATATTGTAATTGAATTACTTTTTAAAAGTAATTGCGACAGCACTGGTACTAATATACCATGAGTACCTTAAGTAAAGTAAGGGATAGTTTATTAGCACGGAAAGATTTATGGGGCAAAAAAGAAGAAACTTTGCAGGCAGCAGGATCCGTAGTCCAGACATACTAGGGATAATGAAACGAACAAAGTGGAAAGCTCGGAACCTCTCCTGATGAACTGTAAAGGGATGCATAGGAATGATAGTTTGTATTGCTTTATTGAAAGCTGAAAAAATCTTATTGGCTTACTTCTTAGAGCAGAAGCCGTAAAAATATCCATAAAAGAGCGACGGGTCCGCCACAGCTCGTTGGTGAGCAGGAAATGAAAGCTTACTATTTGTAAAGTGGGGTTATAAATAAGGCAAAAGGATCTTTTTTTGATGACATCAAAAATGCTATGAGTTTTGGGAGATACCATTTCCCAGATATAAAACCTGGAGATCTAATTTGGACTAGTATTTGTAGATTATATATGATTGGAAAGGAAAAAAAACTATATGTGTGTTTGCCTATAAATACCATAAAAATCAAGGCTTAAAATTGAAGATTTATTGAGTAAATGAATTACTAGTTGGCAAAACGAAAGTTTGTAAGAAACTCAACAAAAATTTTTGTTAGGACGCATAATCTTTAAATTATGGAATTGCTACCTCTTTTAAGATCGTTTTGGCCTTGTTAAAATATATTTTTACTAACACACAAATGATTTTTTTAAATATCTCATTTGTTTGCAATATACACATTTATGTCATACCTTTATAAGGGAAATAGACACGAAACGCATTGATGAGGCGTCGGGCCGACGTTGCCAAATGTATTGTTAAAAAAGTATGTTTTTTTAACATTTGAAAAGGGAATTTAAAGAGCCATTTAAATATTGAAAAATCAAAGATGGCAGTCATATAAAAATTAAAAGCTTTGGTTAGTAACTGATAAACAAAAGACGAAGATCGAAGAAAAAAATTGGTGGCAAAACATTCGTCCCCAAAAGTGTGCTAATAATATTATAGTTCAAAATATGCCAAAATTAAAACAAATAAATAACAAGAAGTGTTGGATATATATCCAGTGGAAATATTATTCAATGGAAATTAAAATATTGGATATTTCCGAACGTGTCTCGGAAATATTGGAAATTTTGGAAATATCAAAAAATAAAAAATAAAATGGTTTTAAACGACCAAATCAAAAATGTCTACATATTTCTTTTGTGCACGACAAATTTTACACTAATTATTTCCGAAAAAGTACGTATATTATTACGGTTACGAATAATAAAATCTTGATCTCGGGGATTGACCGATTATTGCTTGTAGGCAATTGCTTGCTTTAAAAGAAGTTTAATTGCACTCCCATGTAGACGTCATTAATGTTGAATAAAATATTTAAGGTGTGGATGATATCGATAAAGATATGCCTTTGATTAAGTACCACAACATGTGACTAGTCGTCGTGTGTAATTACCTTTAGAAATTTACTGTTATCATTTACTTTAATACTTAAATTTTTTAATTATAATAATCGTTTTGCCTTTTATTTTCCACTTATGTATAAATAACCCCATTTTAAATGTCAAAATCCAAATTTGCTATCGGAGAAGAAAAAATGGTTAAAAATCGTAGGTTTATGCTCTAACATTTGTGTCGTCTATTTTTACCTCAGTAGCGACTGTATTTTATTTTGCTGATTAATTATTATTGCAATTGTCTTAGCAAGTATATTCGACTTAATTGGAAATGTAGTTTAATATGGAAATTAACTTGTTTCTCAAAATCACTCAGCTTTCTTTCATAATATCCGCCAAATCGACCATTTATGGTATTACTATAAAAACTTTCATTAAAATTGTTTTAGTTTTGTAGTTTTCATTTCTATATTTCCATATATTTATATATTTCCGGAAATATTGCCAAATATATATATTCGAAATTTTCCGATCACTTAAATAAGCAAAATTAAAATCGACGATTTTCATAGTTTGCTAATGTTTAAACCATATTTCAATAAAAATTTAACTGCAACAAAATACACATAAATCCTTAAAACCTTTCCTCATTTAAATATTTTTCTTACTTGATACTAAACGAAATAGCAATGTATTTAACCGTATGAATTTTATTTTTATTAATTCAAATTAATATATTAAAATTATTTATTCTTTACTAAACTTTTTTCTCATTTAAAGAAACAATAATTTTTAAAATTTTTAAACTAAAATTTATAAAAGGTAAAAAATATTATGTGAGCCTTTAATTGCCAAGACAAAACCATCAACCTCAGTCATTTTGTTACCCATATTATAAGTAACAAATAATAAACTTACAAAATTATAGTAACAATTTAATAAACACTAATCAACTAAAATAAGAAAGGGTTTTATCAATCCAAAACCTGCAACCACAAAATATAATCACACAACAAACAATCGAAATAATACGGCTCTCATAAAAGTATAATGTTGCCTAACTACACACTGATTTATCAGTGTGTAGTAGTAAAAACGATTAATTCATTTCTGTGGAATTTCGTTATTGCGAAAATCGACCAGGGCCAACTCTGACAGTTATTTTCATAAAAATGGGCTGGACATTTTTTTGATGAAAGGACATAGCGATTGGGCTTCATACACCTTTTAAACTTCCTTGTTAGTAAACTGATAACAAAAGACGAAGATCGAAGAAAAAACATTCGTCGCTTCAAAAAGTGCTAAAATATTTTCAATATATGCCAAAATTAAAACAAATAAATAACAAGAAGTGTTGGATATATTTCCAGTGGAAATATTATTCAATGGATATTTCCGAACGTGTCTCGGAAATACTGGAAATTTTGGAAATATCAAAAAATAAAAAATAAAAATGCGTTTTAAACGACCAAATCTAAAATGTCTACATATTTCTTTTGTGCACGACAAATTTTACACTAATTATTTCCGAAAAAGTACGTATATTATTACGGTTACGAATAATAAAATCTTGATCTCGGGGATTCACCGATTTTGCTTGTAACGATTGCTTGCTTTGATAATTTTTGCACTCCCATGTAGACGTCATTAATGTTGAATAAAATATTTAAGGTGTGGATGATATCGATAAAGATATGCCCCTTGATTAAGTACCACAACATGTGACTCGTCGTCGTGTGTAATTACCTTTTTAGAAATTTTACTGTTATCATTTACTTTTAATACTTAAATTTTTTAATTATAATAATGCGTTTTGCCTTTTTATTTTTCCACTTATGTATAAATAACCCCATTTTAAATGTCAAAAATCCAAATTTGCTATCGGATAGAAGGAAAAAAAATGGTTAAAAATCGGTAGGTTTATGCTTCTATCATTTGTGTCGTCTATTTTTACCTTAGTAGCGACTGTATTTTATTTGTTGATTAATAATTATTTGCAATTGTCTTAGCAAATACTATTCGTACTTAGATTTTAGGCCAAATATTTTTTGCCTGGTTTTTAATACTTTGGAAATTTAACTTGTTTCTCAAAATCACTCCAGCTTTGCTTTCATGAATATCCGGCCAAATCTGACCATTTATGGTATTACCTATGATAAACTTTCATTAAATGTTAAGTTTTTTTTTGAGTTTTGTAGTTTTTATTTCTAAATTTCCAATATTTTTATATATTTCCGGAAATTTTCCATCACTAATCACAAGCAAAAATTAAAATCGACGATTTTCATTTTTTGCTAATGTCTTTAAAACCAAATTTCCAAGAAAAAATTAACTGCACAATCAAAATCAGCATTAAATCCTTAAAACCTTTCCTCATTTAAATATTTTTCTATCTTAGATACTAAACGAAATAGCAATGTATGTTAACCGTATTTGGGACACATTGTATATTTTATTTTAAAAGCCAAATTAAAAGCATTTTAAAGGTTATTTAATATCTTTACAAACTTTTTTTTCTCATTTGAAAATGAAAACAATATATTTGATTAAAACGTTATTAATTCTTTTTTCTAACATTGTATAAAGTTTTTTTAAAAGATAAAGCTTTGCAACTATAATTTAAAGAACTAGGTATATACATACTTAATAAGTAGCACCCATATATGCAAGTACCTGTATCAGAATTTTCAAGGGAATCGATTTTGCATAACAAAAAGGGCAAAAAATTATAGGTAACATCACAAACATCTTGTTTCTTGCTCAACTGTTGATAGAAATAAAAACGAACAAGTTCATTTCACCTTGGCCTCAGTTGTTGCAATACTCGGTATATGATATCGACCAGCGCATCTGGTACACACTAACCATTTTTTATAAACATGAGTTTATCTTCGTGTTTAATATTTCTTGCTTCTTATGTAGTTGAAGAAGTGTGAAGTGTCAGTCGTTGTTGGTGTCGGTTTACAATAACTAAACATGCATTTTCGATCTTGTTTTAAGGTCTGTTTGATAATCAGAAATAGTTTACACTATTTTACACTTTAGATTTAAAATACACGTTCGATAAGAGCGCTTACGTAAAAAAGGTGTAAAATAGTTTACATTGTTTCTGAATAACAAACAGACCTTTACTCTGATTTGTATTTGTTTAGGCTCGGTTATAAAAGTTAATTTAAACTGGTTTGGAGGTAGTAGGATGCTTTACACGGACGGGATCATCTGTCATATTGATACGTGGCGCCGAATTGAAAATATCGGTGAGTTAATGGTTAACGACGAGCCGATACGGCGCTTAAAAATTTCGTACAAAATTAATCTGCAGGTTTGACTCTCCAGCCAAATCTCGTCATTAGGGATACGCGCGAATAATATATATATTTATCATTAATATTATTATCATGGGGATTAATTAACCGGGACCCCGGCCCCGGGATCCGGTTCCATCTTTTTCAGGCCCGAAATCCCGGGATTTCGTCCACTTTCCGGGATTTTCGGGATTAATTTTTCTTTTTATTTTTTATATTTTTACAAAAGTGTTTAAAATAGTACAAATCACCCCGTCAAAATCCTGTGTCGGCAATAATGTGTGAAATTCCAACAAGGGAAAATTGAAAAAGAAATATCCAAAATACTAAAAAAAAATTAAACTCTACTAGTTCATCTCCAAGAGAAAAAATGTTGATTTGCTTGAAGAAGCGAATAAAGATGAAGATGACGTGCCCCTTGCCGATTTAATTAAAAAAAGATGGGGAAAAAAAAGGTTGCTTGAAAAATTGAGAGATGCTCTGGAAAAAAAGTACATGTTTAAAACCTCAAGAGAAATATCATAATGTGAACATATCCAAATTATATTTGGAAATGGAATTTTTAAAACGGTTCTGAACGAGGTTTTTATTTGCAGTTGGCATATGATATGTTAATGACGATTCCTCCTACCAGCGTCGAATCCAAAAAGGACCTTTTTAATAGCTGGTATCTTGTAATAAAATAAGGCCCTGTTTTGACAACACACTAGATCAACTCGTTTTTTAAAGATATTTTTTTTAAAACAAGTTTTTTTTTTAAATTTTTTTTTCTGAAAGTTTCTTTCTAAACTTTAATAATTTTGTTGTTCCTTTAAACTAGGATAAGATACGACGTTTGTATTTGTATTAGGTTATGTTATGTGTTATGTTGTTACCTAAAAAAAGATTTTTAATAAAAGGTGTTACTTAGTTATTTATAGGAAAAATATTTCCACATAATTAATTTTGGTGAAATTGAGATCAATCCGGGATCAGGATTAAAATTATGCCTGAAATCCCGGAATTGCAAATTCCTTCCGGGATTGAATGCCCTAATTGGACATTATAGAAATTTACAGAAATCATACTTGCTTATGGCAAATAAAAGCAAAAAAAATTAGTTTTGTGACAAAAATAAAACAAATTATCCGAGCTCTCTTTTGCGTAGATATTTTGAAACCACTATAATGCTAGCACAAGCTATAGCCCTCTGTTTCTTACTTACAAAAACATTTTAAATAGTGATGAGATAATTCGAATTAAAAATAATGGATAATTCGATTATTGAAATAATCGCTATTATTCAATTATTCTGATTTCATTTGAATTACGAAAAATAACCTGATTCCTTAGAATCGATGACGCATCGCGACAATGGCGAGGCTTTTCAAAAAGAAAAGAGAAAAGATCATAAAATCATTTATGTCACTAAAATCTAAAATAATAAATAATCATGTTAATCGGAATGGCCGCTGTGTGAACTCAGCATCAGCATTATCTTATCACTCTTTTTTTCACGTTTTCGTCGTTTTCCGTTTTACGTTTTACGACAACGAATAAAAGAAACTATTCAACTTATAATTATTAAAGAAAGTCGCGAAAATGTATTAAATTATAATCGGAACCGGAATTCATATAGCACTACGCATATCCATTATGGCAATTATCCACATCAACCGATAGTATATAGTGTTTAGTTACATCGGAATGGAGTTACATATTCATTCAGGAATCAGAAATTTAAAATGCCACGGCCAGATCTCTTAGCCCACCTAAAATACCACGAGCCAGATCAAATCTGTCTGAAATGTGGGATTTTAAATCATTTTACCCCAAACTTGAGCGGAATGTATGTTAATTAGTGGATAAGGAAAGATTAAGTTCGTCCGATCCAGATCTGTCGAATTAAATTTGTACGTATCTGAACTGTACGGATAAAATCCGCCCGTGTATGGGCCGCTTATATGTGTATATTAGCAAAGAACACTTTCAACAAGCAGAGTATAGGCGTCATTAAAAGATCCTTACCATTGATGCTCGATTCAGAATCAAAGTTTTCTGTTTTAAGGTAGTTCACTCGTGATAGTCATACACAAAATTATCGCCTTATAGTAAGAAAGTCCGGCCTATCCACAAGTCGAATCAAGATTGGGATGAACATCTTTTATCTTTGTCTCTTCCAAGCCATCCGCGCCGAACTCGCCCATCTTTCTCTAACAAAAATTGATTGTTGAAAGAGACGAGACTAGTACTAGTACGGATCGTTATATTTTTTCCTATTTTATTTTAATTCGTGATGCAGTATTTTGAATGGACCACAAATTTACCGCTGTTCCAAATAAGACCAAATACGCTTTACCAAAGTTAGAGGTTCTCAATGCTTGAAAATTTTCTTTTTGTAGGTGACTGTAAACACAACACATAAGGTATGGTCGTTATTCAGTAATATTTTACACTTTTTTACACTTACCAACCTAGTTCTAAAATACATCTTTCATAAGAGCGATTACGTAAAAAAATAGTGTACACTACTTCTTAATAACAAACAGACATAGTAAACTTATAAAAATCAATATCTTTTTATTAAAACGGTCAAAAAATCAGTTTTTTTTTTCAATTTTTTATACTTTAATTTATATTGCATTAGTTTTTAAAAAATATCGTAAAAACCGTTTTTGAGATATTCCGAAATGATTGCATGACTTTCATATATGACAGATATCGACAATGTTAATTATGCACAATTTAATTGTAAATATCTCGTTTTACAGACGACCAAACTATTTCTTTTATTAACTCTATATTTCAATTTCATTTAATTCTTAAAAAAATCCGTTTTACAAGGAAACTTCCTTAAAATACAATTGTGTTAAAAATCAGTTAGTATCGTGTAATAATTAAACTGTTTCAATTTTTAACCAATTTTTTATTTAATTTTATGGTTAAGACCAATTCTCTTTTATTTAACAATAGTTGGAGTTTATTTATTGTTAAAATTCTATCACTTTATTGTTTATAATTTATTTTTATTCTAATATGTGCTTTTTATTAGCGATTTTATTGCGTATGTTTAAAACAAATTAGTAAAAACTGAGCACATGTAGTTAAAAGGTTCTTTCATCTATTTCATAAATGAAACGATTCTTCTTAGTCATGAATAATCCCAGATCTTCGCTAATGACATTTTTTTGTCTTTTAATTATACCTATTATAATGCGCTTCTTAAGAAATATCTTTTTTATGACCTTCACCTGAATTTTATGATTGGTTCTCAAATTTTCTTTCTAATCAACGTATACCTGATACTGTAGATTAAGATCACTCTTTTAGCCTTACCAAATCAATTGTGGGCTTCAGTAAGGTTCACTACTGACACCAAGTACATTTTTTCTTCACAGCAACATTCTTTTTTCCTTGATTATTCTCATTCATGGTTTTGCTAACGATATGACGTATTATTTATTTTAATATTTATTATTTTTAGCAAATTTTTAAAACCGACTTGTAAAACTAAAGCAGGATAATGCATATCTCGTACAGATTAATGTCTAAAAAACCCAATTTTTGGTTAGAGTTGTAAAACAAAGTTTGCCAATGTTTATCCCATATACAAGAGCGGCCTCATATCCTATAAATTAAAAAAGTCTTTTAAAATTGTGGGCATTACTTTCTTACCTTAATAATTGGCATAAATACATTTATTTTTAGTCTTAATTACTTCCAAAAAGCTTGGATTTTTTTTAAGTTGCTTCTTCTCTCAATAGTTAGACAACAGCTATCGATAGGGCAATAAAAATAGTCACCTTCGTGCTCCCATACTTTTCTGCCTCTATAGAAGGCCCGAAGTTTGAGCGTACTTGTAGAGCCTGCTTTCTGCGCAGGAGTCTTTTTTTCCCTTTGCGTCGCATAGGAACTAAAATTTTAATAACTTTTGTAAAATAAAATATGTATTACAGATAATTAGCAAAAATGCTTTAAGAACGTCCATATTGTACGCCATTCAAAGCGCCCACACGGGCCATGGAAAAAAATTGAATACGATAGTTGTAAAAATCAAACGTTATCATATTGAGACCTTAAGGTTAACCTTGAAAATTGCCCTAATAGCTATTTCAAGGTAAAATTTACTTTTTTAAATAGCAGGTTCCACTTTTTATTGCGTAAATGGAAAGCGGAGAAAATTCTGCATTTAACGGTGGTAATAGGTTGGGGATAATATGTCATCGAGAATTCATTAGAAGGTCCATGGTTTATCTAGTTAAATTTAAAAAAAAACATCTGTACGAAGAAAAAACTCTAAATGGAATATTTGTAAAAAGCAAACTCATCATCTCATGGTGACCTTGGGTTCTACCTTGAAAGTGTCCTTGATTTTTTTCAAGGTCAAATTATTTTTTAAATTGAGAACAACTATGTGTTATTGCAGAAAGACAAAGCGAAAAAATCTGCATTTACCGGTTAAAAAAAGTAGAAAGTAAAATATCCTCAGGGTATCATTTGAAAGTTAAATGTACATTTGACCTTTAAATATCATTAGGTTCTCATTTTACGGTCAAATGTACATTTGACATTTTTACAAAAAAAACGGATGATTTAAAATAAAATAATTTGTATTTTTTAAACATGTTAATAGTTTTTACTAGAATACATAACCTTAATTCTGGGTAATTGTTTAGAATTGCGGCCCCCTTTCAGGATATAAAATCAACATGAATAATTTGATTTAAGTTGTAAAATAATTTTATTCCTAAAATTTATCAAAAATAGAATAATTAAAAAAAAATAAAAAGTCTATTTTTTGATTGAAAAATATAATAATAAATAATAAAATATTATATTTGAAAAATCAAAAATTGATATTTTTGTTTTTTTTAATTTTTGGCTTAACACGTAATCACTAGAAATTGCTAAACCTAAATGAATGCATTTTATTGACGAAAAACTTGAAAAATACCCATTTTTTAGTTTCAAATAAAAATTACTTCTGAAAAATTTTTGTTTTTAAATTTTCTTAAAAAATTTGTGAATCCGTAGTAAAATAAAACAAAATTTAAAAAAATCATGTTATTACCTCCATTATTCGATTTTTTATGGCCAAAACTAGGTGGGGCCGCGATTCCATTCTACATAAACAAATCGAAAATAAAATTAAAAGTATAAAGATATTAATTGCTTGTTCTTGTTTCAGACTCAGCAAACATTTAGTTCCTAGAAAAAGAAATACCGGTGGCTAGACTAGACATAAGAAATAAATTAAGAAGCAGACATTTGAAAAACAAATTATATCCTACGTGCCGAAAAAAATAAATAGTGAATATTGAATTTTTTTACAAAAGTAGTGTCAACGTCAGTCTTTTTCGGTAAAAAAGCGATGAAATCTTGGAAAGTGTTTTAACCAAGAACTAAAAAGGTGTTTTTGTGCAATATTAAAGTTAGCAAAAACTGCAAAAAGTGCCAAAAAGTGCAAAGTTATTGTGCCATAGTTGTGTGCTTTCTTTGAGTCTAAGAAAATATTGTATAAAATATATATTTTTAAGATAATAACCACAAACTACTAAAAGGTATAAAAACTTTTGGAATTTCTATAGATTTGTTGTACTTTTAAAAAAGAAAAACAGATAATAATAGTGCCGTCGAAAGAATACAGATAAACTATCGTAAGTCATAACTTCAACACATTTTTAGTGGGTTCCTAGATATTTGCGGTTCAGAATAAGTCTAGTACATTAAGTGTGACAAAGTTTTAAGTTAAAACGTACTTGATTGGTTTAATTAAGTGTTTTTTGCGAAAATTACAAGAAAAAAAGGATTTTTAAAATGCTTAATTGCACGGATTTGGAATGTATTCTTCACCACCATCACTACTATGCTCACTTGCATCATTTGAAACATGGAACTCATGTCGATGAAGGTAAGTTCTTTTAAATATTTTTAAATAATTGTTGTAATTTTTTTTGTGTTTTGGCCTGTCCCAAGAACAACAACAGATATTAAAAAAATGTGGACAGTAACTCAATCCGCCTAAACTTGTTTCTTTATATTTTAAAAAATGTAGTCGACAGTAAAAATACAACAAGAAAAAAGCGTTAATATTTTAATTGTGCGAAAACTGTCCAATTTGTATTAATTTAACATTTATGAAAACTAAGTCTAACATTCCCTAACATTCACTTACTTTTTAACATATATCAAAATATGTATCCTAAGTCAACAGAAATACTAATACATTCCTAAAATCGGTCAGTGCATGGCATCCCAACATAGGGCAGTGAAGATGTATCGAAAATATGCAATGTATATTTGAAAGGGTTAAATTTAAGTAAAATATACATGGGATGAAAAAATTATAAAATTATAGTTGTATAAAATAAAGTAATCTGTCACCACATATTTGATAAGCTTGGATTGCTACAGGAGACGATGCCAAAGTTGTTGAAGATATCATATTTGCGGTTTAGTGTGGTTAGCTACAGATGCATCCACATAACTTTTAGCAACTGTACTGGATCGCCATTTCTCTAAGCGCTTTAGTTTTAAAATATCTGCTGCGTTATTAACTAGCAATGTAGCTGCCGTTCTTCTGAAAGTATGACCTGTGTACGTTTTGCTTCAGGCAGTTTTAAAAAGCAAGCAATTTTATAAGAAAATTTAAACATAGAATAGTACCAAGGATTTCGAGTTTCTCCGGTTGATTTTGAACCCTATCTCTCACTTTGAAAATATTTTCGTACCTGGAAAAATTCTTTTACAATTTTTATCCAATTAATGCCAGTTATCACGAATAATCTATTTTTATAAGTTTTTGTATCCAGAATTTCAATGGAAATTCTCATTTTTAAAATATCAATGTGCGTAGTTTTCATTTTTCATAATTCGTCAGTGAGACATTCTCCAGATACACCTGTTATAAAGCACAACCTAAAATATTGATAAAAATAATTAAAAACAAGAAAAAGTTAAAAAGAAAGTCTTAATAGGGAGAAAGTGTTGGGGGTGCTTTGGTTAAAAAATCCTCTATATTTTGTCTGGTGAAGATAGCAGATTTCTTTGGACAAAAGCCTATACTCTGGCCTTTTAAAAATGAAACGGGGTTGTTATATTTTTATATAATTATCCTTTTTCTTAAATCTAGCATGGCCAGTATTATGCTGTAGATAACCCAGTGAGTAGAGGACTATTTTGCTTTGCTATGTCACTAAAATATGCCATCAAGACTGTCTCTGACGCAATATGCTTAGCATTTCTTTCTAAACACCAGTTTTCGTATTCTTTAAATGCTTTTTTATACCGCCCCCTACTTTTCTCCGAAAGTCAACTTGCTTCTGCTTTTTTTGCAGCTTCTTTTGGGTTTTGGTGGGGTACCATTGTTAAAATAATCTTTATTTTTACTATTCGACAATATTTCAGCTTTTTTCTTAACACAAATTTAATAGATCGAACGAGATATTTAAAATTGTTTAAAGGTATGCGTCATTGCTATGGCTCTATCAACAGTACATTTTTGTATGGCGGAACCAGCACATTTTTGAATGGTGTCAAAACAATAAGTGACATATTTTGACATTTTTACTACTTAAAAAAATAAAATATCTAATTTTGTCGTTGAAATAAAATGGTATACAAACCTCAGAGGGAAGTTTTCATTAATGTCTCGAGATCAACCAGAACTAACCAGAACTAACTAATCTCTCGGCAGTAACTTTTATTGCCCTTTATTTAACCACACTGTAAACTTAAAAAATAACCTTAAAATCAACACAAAAAATATATAAATTAATATAGGAATACACAAATTTTTAGTTTCGTCGTAAAATGCACACATACTTTTAAAAATCCCATTAATTCACAGCAAAATTTCATTATTAAAGTATAAATTAGCTTTATATATCTAATACATGATATAATATAGGCAAATTGTACATTTTGTGTGGCTATTTTGATGTAATATGACCGGATTTTATTATTTCCCAACAAATTGTTGAGATTTCCTAATCCAATCTGACATACTAAAAATATGATATTGTTGATTAAGAAGAAATAAAACAGCTACATTACCATTTTTATGTGACAACCAATAACTAAATTTGAATTTTCTTAATTTTATTGTTTTTTTTAAGTAAATTAAATGACCATTTATTGGGTAAAAAAAAGGGGGTAAAAAAAAAATTGAAAAAAAAAACTGTCAATTGCATTTGCCATCTTAAAACCCTATAAAAAAATTTTTATTTCAGTCTAAAAATTTTTAAATTTAGAGATTTCTTTTTTATTTTAAAACAAAAGTCTTCCCAAAAAATAAACAAAGGAATCCCCATTTAAAAATAAAAAGAAAATACTGAGCCAAGGCCCAAAAAGAAAAAAAAAGAAAAAAAAAAAATTTAAAATTTTTTTTTTTTTTTTTTTTTGTTTTTTAAAAGGGGAAAAAATTTTTTGGGGAAAATTTTTTTTTTTTTTAAAAAAGAAAAATTTTTTTTTTGGGGGGAAAAAATTTTAAAATTTTTTTAAGGAAAAAAAAAATTTTGGGTTCCAAAAAAATTTTTTTAAAAGTTTAAAAATTTTTCAAAAATTTTAAAAAAAAATTTTAAAAAATTTTTTTAAAAATTAAATTTTTTTTTTTGAGAATTATTTTAATAAAAAACTTTAAATTAAACCCTAATTTTAAAAAAATTTTAAAATTTAAATGAAGGAAAAAAACTTTTTTACCTTTTTTTTTTTTCCCAACCTTGTTTTTGTTTTTGTTTTTACAGAAAAAAAATTTAAAAAAATTTAAAAAAATTTAATTTTAAAAAAAAAAATTTTTCAAAAAAAAACATTTTTTAAAAAAGAAAAATTTCCTTTTTTATTTTTTAAAACTTTTCCATTTTTTTCCAATTTTCAAATAAAACCCTTTCTCTTAACCTTTTTTAAGTTTTTTAAATTTTTCAAACCCTAAAAAATATGTTAAATTTTTTTTTTCCAAGTTATTTTTAAAATAGAAAAAATTTTTACAAAAATTTTTTGATAAAAAAAAAAAAAAACCCCTTTTTTTGTAAACAAAATTTTAAATAAAATATAATTAATTTAATATATATATTTATTTATTAAAAATATTAATTTTAAAATTAAATTTTAAAAAAAAAAATTTTTTTTAAAAAAATTTTTTAAATTTTTTAAAATTGTTTTTGTTTAAAAAAAATTTAATATAAAAAAAAATTTTTTTTATTTTTTATTTAAAATTTTTTAATTTTAAAAAAAAGTGATATGAAAAATTAATATTTTGTTTTAAAAAAATTGGGCCCTTTTTTTACTTCCAAAAATTTGTCGGTGTTCATTTTTTCCAAGTGGGTAAAAAAAAATTATTTTATTAATTGTTTTTTAACATTTTTTCCCCTTTTGGTTTTTTAATTTTTTGGGGCCAAAAACAAAGTTTTCGAATTAAAATTGAATTTTTAAATTTTTTTTTTTAAAAAAATTTTTTTTTTTTTAAATTTTTTTTATTTTTAAAATAAATATTTGATAAAAAAAAATTGGGTTTAAATTTTAAAAAATTTTAAAAAATTTTTTTTTGCATTTGTGGAATTGCGTGCTTTTTAAAAATTTTTTTAAATTTTTAAAAATATTTGAAAACCTTAGAAAAATTTTTTTATTATTTTTTTTAAATTTTTTTAATTTAAAAAATTAAATTAAAAAACCTGGGAAAACAAGGGGGAACTTTATTTTATTTTGGGCCCATAAATTAATTTCCCTTACAAGAAACCAAAATTTGGGGAAACTTTTAACTTTAACTTCTATTAAAAAAATTTTCCCTTAATTTATTTAAAAATTAAAAGGAAAATTTAAAAATTTTTTTTTCATCCCTTACTTTTTTTTTTTCTTACCTTTTTCCCGTTTTTTTTTACGGAAAAAAAATTTTTTTAGTTCTAAAAGGTAGTTACTAAGATTTAAAAGTTATTTAAAAAAAAATTTTTTTTTTAAATTTTTCCCCCCCTTTTTACAAATTTTTTTGGATGGAAAAAAAAAGGGGTTTTTTTTAAACCTTTTGCCCCTTTTCCCCCCCCAATCTTATATTAAAAACGTTTCTAAAAATTTTCCAGATTTTTGAATTTTCCATTTTTTTGGAAGCGAAAAAAACCCACAAAAGTTAGTTTAAATTAAAAGGTTTTTTTGTTTTTGAAGGTTTTTAAAACCCTTTTCAAAATTTTCGGGGGTTTTTTTTTAAAAGGGGGTTTTTTTGTAAAAAGTAAAAAACTTTTTGGGGGGGTTTTAAAAAAGGTTTAAAAAAACCTTTTAAAAAAAATTTTTTTAAAAATTTAAAACCTAAAAAAATTTTGAAAATTTTTTTAAAAAGGGGGCCCAAATTTTTTTTAAATTTTAAAAAATTTTGGTTTTGGGAAAAAGAAAAAAAACCCCAGGTAAAATTTTATAAAAGAGACCAAATTTTAATTAACCCCCTTAAAAACCAAAATAAAATTTTTTAAATTTTTCCTCCCAAAAAAAAAATTTTCCCCAAATGGAAAATAATTAAAATTTTTTTCCCCAAAAATTTCCTTTTTTTTTAAATTTTTTTTGCCCCCCTTTGGGGAATTTCCAGGTTTCAAACTTTTTTTTAAATTTTTTAAATTTTAAAAATTAAGAAAAAAAGGGAAAAAAAATTGTTTTCCAAAAGGAAAAATTGGCCGTTTTTTCCGCGGGTTTTGGGGGGCCAAAAAAAAAAGGGGTCCAAGTGGGGGGCCCCCTTTTTACCTTACCCCCTTTTGTTCGGACTTTTTTTCCCTTTTAAAAGAAAAAAGGGCTAAAAAACCCCCTTTCTCTGTGTAGGGTTTTTTCCCCTTTTTCCCCAAAAATTTTTTTGAATTCTTAAGTCCTGTGTTAATAAACTGCCTTTTGCTTTACTTAAAATATCCACGGTATGTTTTTTTTTACCCCTTAAGCATTTGTGAACTATTTCAATGTTAAAAAAACCGCCACTTTTTCTCTATAAGTCGAAATACTTGGGGGCAATTTTTTTTTCACGAGTCACAAAAAAATAAAAAATTAAAAAAAAACAAAACCTTTTTTAAAAAAAAGGGGGTTTTTTTATTTTTTTCCCCCCGGCAATTGGCATTATTTTTTTATTATAAAAAATTTTCCCAAAAAACAACTCTTTTTAAAAAAGAAATGGGTTTCTTCGGTAAAGCTGGGCAGAACTATCGATAGTACTTTTAAAATTGTTTTTTTAGTTAACAGACCGTATTTGTTAAGGTTAGGTTAGGTTTGGGGGTTTTAAAAAAAAGGGGGCCTTTTTTACGCCCTTCGCAAACCACTCCCCCCTATTTGGCTTCCCCCTTTTTTATATTTCTCCCAATAGGATCTTTTTTTTCCAATGATTCCAATTAAAAACGGGGGAAACTCTTTCATTTTCCCCTTTTTTTGTGCCGCTACCGGACAGGGGCACAATATGTATCTGGTGCCCCCGTTCGGGGAAAGGGGATGACGAGCAGAGGGTTTAAAATTCGTCGCCCTCTCCCGGTATAGTAACATGGGTAGCTACCCAAAAAAGGGGTTTCAGGAACCAAAAAGTCCCCTTTTGGGGATCCCCGGGCCCTTTTTAAACCCAGGGGAAAAGGTTCTACCCCCCTTTTTGCGAAAACCCCGGGGAAACCCTTTTTTTTCCCATAAAAGGGGTTTTGTCCGCCTTTTTTTTTGGTTTGGGACCCCCTTTCCCAAGCACCTGCTTGTTCGGGATAGATTAAATACTAATTTTTAAAATATTTTTTAAAAATTTAAAAAATTTTTATATATTTATATATATATATATATATATATATATATATATAAAATATATATATATATATATATATATATATATATATATATAATATATATATATTTTTTTTATATATAATATATATATATATATATATATATATATATATATATATATATATATATATATATATATAATTTATTCCGGCAAGGGACATAGAGAACCCCCTGTAAATTTTGAAGAGTCAAATTTGGTTTCCCCAATTATTTTAAAAAAAAATGTTATTGGGGTTTAAAAGGGAAAAGCACAATAATTTCCCCCCCTAAAATAAAAATTTTTAAGGGGATTTTTCAACCAACCAGTAAAAAAAAGTAAAAACCCCCCTTTTTAAAAAAATTTTTTTGAAAAAATTTTTTGTTAAAAAAAAATTTGTTTTAAAATTTAGAAATAAAAGGTTTTAAAAGAAAAAATTTTTTAAAAAGGGTTTAATCAAATGCTCAAATATTCCTCCATTAATTTTTGGGGGAAAACCCCCAAAAGTTTTTTTAAAAATCTTTTTGGGGTAGTTGGTACATCGATATTCTGGCACATTCAGGGACATAGCATTCCTTAGCTGGTCAAAATTTTTTTATATTTTTTTTTGGGTTTAAAAAAACTTTTTTTTTAATGCCCAAAAAAAACGTTTGGGAAAAAAATCCGGGGGCCTGGTTTTGGAAGATATTGCGTTGTTCGGGCCTATGATGTCGTTATTAAATGCGTTTTTTTAATATTCGCGCCAACTCTGGTACTGTGTGGGGGCCACCCCTTTGATACCAAATCCCCGGTTTTCACGAGCAAGGTTGTTCAAAGCGGGAAAAAAAATTTGGGGCCTCAAAATTTCCCAAAAAAAAATCCCCGCATTCAAAAAATTTCGGTCAAGGAAAAACCAAGGATATGGTGGCCGAAAATTCCCCCCAAAAACTTTAAATTTTTTTTTGTGGATATTGAGTCCTTGTCTCAACAAATCGTTTTTGGTTTTCGTTATTTAGAAAGGGGAATTTTAATTTTGGGTTCGTTGTTAATGTAAAAGTGCATACGTCGGTAAAGCAAATATTTTGAAAAAACCTTTGTCAGTGTTTGCCCGCTCCTATCTAAAAGAAAAATTCCTGTCGTCGTATTTCGTCTCCCCTTTTTTTTTTAATTTTTTTTTTAAAAAAATTTTAAAAAAATTTTTTTTTTGGGGGGGGGGTTTTTTTTTTCCCCCCCCCTTTTTTTTTCCCCCCCAAAAAAAAATCCCTTTTTTTTTTTTTTGTTTTTTAAAAAATTTTTTTTTTTTTTTTTAAAAAATTTTTTTAATTTTTTTTTTTTTTTTTTTTCTTTTTTTTTGGGAAAAATTTTAAAAATGCCCTTTTTTTAAAAAAACCTTTTTTTGATAAAAATTTTTAAAAAATTTTTTTTTAAAAATTTTTTTTTTTAAATTATTTTAAAAAATTTATTTTAAAAAATTGGGGGGGAAAATTTTGGAAATTTTTTTTTCCGGTTTTTTTCCCCCAAAAAAAAGGGGCCCTAAAAATTTTAAATTTTTCCCTTTTTTGGGGGGGAAAAAACTGGGGAAAAAGGGACAATTTTTTTTAAAAAAACCCTTTTTTTTTAAAAAAAAAAAATTTTTTTTAAAAAATTAAAATTTACCCCTTTTTTTGGTTTTTTAAAAAAAATATATAAAATTTTTTTAAATTTTTTTTAAAAATTTAAAAAATTTTTTTTTTAAAAAAAATTTTAAAAATTTTTTTTTTTTTTTAAAAGGGGGAAAAAAAAAAAGGGGGAAAAAAAAAATTTAAAAATTTTTTTTTTTTTTTTTTTAAAAAAATTTTTTTTTTTTGGGGGAAAAATTTTTTCCCTTTTTAAAAAAATTTAAAAACCCCCAAAAAACAACCTTTTTTTTTAAAAAAAAAATTTTTTTTTTTTTTTTTTAAAAAATTCAAAAAAAATTTTTTTTTTTTTTTTTAAAATTAAAAATTTTAAAAAATTTTTCCCCCAAATTTTTTTAAAAAAAGTTTAAAAAAATTTTTAAAACAAAAAAATTTATTTAAAAATTTTTTTTAAAAAAAAAAAAAAGTTTTTTTTTGGGGGTTTTTTTTTTAAAAAAAATTTCCTTTTTCAAATTTTTTTTTTTTTTTTTTTTAAAGGAAAATTTTTTTAAAAAGGTTTTTTAAATTTTAAAAACAAAAAAATTTTTTTTCCCCCAAAAAAAAGGGGGGGGGAAAAAAAAACCCCCTTTTTGGGAAAAAATTTTTTCCCCCCTTTTTTTTTTTTTAAAAATTTTTTTTTTAAAAAAAAAAAAAGGAAAGGGGAAAAAAGGGGGTTTTTTAAAAATTTTTTTTAAAAAAACCGGGTTTTTTATGGTTTAAAAAAAAATTTTTTAAAATTTTTTTTTCCCCCCCCCCCAAAGGTTTTTTTTTTCCCCTTTTTTAAGGGGAAAAAATTTTTTTAAAAAAAATTTTTTAAAAAAAAAAACCAAAAACCCCCCCAAAAAATTTTTAAAACCCTAAAAAATTTTTCCCCCCCCAAAACCCCCTTTTTTTAAAACCCCTTTAAAAAAAAAAAATTTTTCAAAATTTTTCCCCCAAAAAAAAAAATTTTTAAAAGGGTTTTTTAAAAAAAAATTTTCCCCGGGGGGGGTTTTTTTTGGGGGCCCCCGGGGGGAAAAAGGTTTATTCAAGGGGCCCCCCCTTTTTTTTTTTTTTAAAAATTTTTCCCCTTCCCAAAAAAGGGGGGTTTTTTTTTCCCCCCCCTTTCCAAAAAAATTTTTTTTCCCCCCTTAAAACTTAAAAATTTTAAAAAAAAACAAAAAAAATGGAAAGGTTTTTTACGGGTTTTTAATTTTTTCCCAAAAAAAAAAACTAATTTTTTTTTTTTTTGGTTTTTTAAATTTTTAAAAAATTTTTTTTTTTAAAATTTTTTTTTTTTTTAAAAAAAAAAAAAAAATTTTAAAAAAAAAAAAAAAAATTTTAAAATTTAAAAAAAATTTTAAAAACCCCAATTGGAAAAAACAAAAAAAAAATTTCCGGAAAAAAAAAAAATTTTTTTTTAAAAAAAAAGGAAAAAAAAAAAAATTTTTTTGGGTTTTCCCCCCAAAAAATTTTTTTTGGGGGAAAAAAAAATTTTTTTAAAAAAGAATTTAAAAAAAAAACCCCCCTTTTTTTTTGGGTTAAAAATTTTTTTAAAAAAATTTTTTTTTTTTTTTTTAAAAAAAAAAAAAAAATTTTTAAAAAAAAAATTTTTTTTTAAAAAATTTTTTCCCCCTTTTTTTCCCCCTTTTTTTATTTGGGGGGAAAAAAAAAAAAACCCCTTTTTTTTTTAAAAATTTTTTCCCAAGGTTTTTAAAAAAAAATTTTTTTTAAAAAAAAAAATTTTTTAAAAATTTTTTAAAATTTTTTTCCCGGAAGAAATGGGTTAAACACACTGACCTCAATATGGACCGGTAAAGGGTGCGCGGTTCAAAAGTGAGATTTTATGGGCGAAAAAATGTGTCCGTGCGCCGTGGCTCTAGTCATCTCTTAGGGTCCTAAATCATGCGCAGAACGGACTAGCAGATCGATTTTATTTACAAATTCGTCGCCGGCCAGTTCCGTACTTCGTCAATTGATGACTTAAACAAAATATATATTACACTGGTTAAAAAAACCATGGTTACTGGTTTTTTGATCCACATTGGTTTGTTTAGATGTTGTTCTATACGAAAAAATAACATATTATCCATTGTCAGCTCCTTAAATTCCTCTAGTTCTTCTGAATGTTACAGCTATGGAAAGCCACAAATTTTTGTACTGGTTCACAACTGATGCGTTGTAGTTAATAATAATAAAAAATTGCGAATACGACTGAACATGACTCTTGTGGCTTATCTAAGAATTAACTTTTTGTTTCATCTATGTAACACAATCATAATTGAAAAAAAATCACTATAATTATTTATTTCGGATTAAAAAAATCTGAACAAAAAATGTATTGCATTAATCTAAAAAGTCAGTAAGTATGATTACAACATAAAACATATTCCCTTAGAGCATATACCTACTAGAGGCACTCTTGCCGCCTGGAAAACGATCATTTGTGCAAGAAAGAAAGAATAGCGGTATAACCTTTGTCTCCCTCCAACGTGATCATTGGTCGGTGAAAAGAATATATATACCCCGCTCTGCGTGCTGATTTGTCGGTCTCTCCGCGTCGATCTATCGGCACTATGGTTGGAGCCACGGAGAAAGGTTTATCCTATGATTCTTTTTTCTCTTTCGCACTGCCAAACGGCAAGGCTGCCTCTAGTAAATAAATGCTCGTTTTGTATAAATACATTTAAGATGTTTAGAATATCCTTTTATCGCTATCGAAAACATAAGTGTAAGCAGGAAAAGAGTTAATGTTATTTGTATAAACATTTTTTACCCTTTTGTTTATAAGTCTGTTCCAAACTCGCAAAAAACCGTTTATTGCATCCCTTTACTGATCCCCAAGCAAAGCAAAACCCTTTAAATATATAGAAAGCGTTCAAACTTCGTCGTTGTAAAGTCGACAGTTACGCGTTTAATAAATTCTAACAGTTTCCAAACCATTTTAAGGCGGTACAAAAACTGGGTCTTGAAATTAACCCTATCTTTTATAAGCCCCTATTTTTTCTATTTATATTTTGCAATATTAATTTTGTTAACTCATGGTTTATATTACTACCTAACATAATTTATATATGTATAGAAACGCAAAATAAAAGAATTTAGTATCTAAATATATAAAAAATATATTTTATAAATATAAATTAATTAATGCCATACAAATTTCTAAGTCCGGAACTGGTCCTGCTTTTTAAATACGCATGCTTAATGACACCATCGTTTGTTTAGTGCGCGAGGTCGTAAACTTGCCATAAATGCGATTAGTCATTATATATCTAAAGTTAGGTTATCTATGGTTAAACACCGGAAAACCCGGCACTCACGGTACTTTGGTACTTAGGTTTATATATGTATATATAATCCGTAGGATATAATATACATATATAATAATCCTTCGTGAGCTGTCATAAAAATAAAAAAATAATAAAAACTTGCTAATGTTTTATTAAAAAAAGGGATATTTCATAACAAACCATTTTTTCAAAAAATATCATATAATATTCTAGAAAAATCAGAATGGACCCAAACTCATATGCAATGATAGGTACGGGTTTTCCCATTCCGATGAACTTTGAATGATTAAAAAATGTACATTATTGTCCAAGTAATGGAACAATTCGTCCGCCCGCTTTTAAGTGAATCCGTAAAGAAAGCGGCATTCTAGCGGTAGAGCGGCAGCTGAAATAAGGGGACTTTTGGATCCCGTTATCTCGAAAACTATAGATTTTTCGAAAAAAATTATTGGGACCATTTTTGTAAATTACAAGGCGATCTTCATTTTTTTCTAAATAAAAATTATCCAATTTGCATATTTTGGCAGATATTAGCGGGAAACCCATTTTTCGGGCCTTGAGGAGCCATTTTCAACCCTTTTCCACCTGTTAATATTGATAAACTTTTTTTCGCTCGAAAGCATCCCCGAAGACCTAAGAATTGCGCCACAAGGGAAAACTGTACAGATTTATTTACAGCTTTGTCCCTTTATTTACTGGACTATAAATAGAGTCATAAAAATATAAAAATGAAATAGCAAATATTCGGTTTTTTCCAAAAATCTTCGGAAGTATTTAAAGGTTTTAAACACCTCACTCATAATATAAAAGTTTATTTTCCGAACTTATAACATTAATTAAATCGATAAGCTAAGCAATTTATAATATTTTAAAAGGAAAACCAAATCTTTGAATAAATTTACATACGGTAATTAACAACTGCAAATTAAGAACCCAAATAAGCGGTTAATCTTAGCAAAAATAGTTTTTTATTGACCTAGTTCCAATTTTCACTACACCCAACCCGATCAAGACAACACTTTCTTTGGAATTTAAGTAAATCATTTTGCTTCGTTAATTTATCAGTAATTTTACCCAAAATTGTACATACTTTTTTAATATTATGAATGTTACAGTCTAATAACTGATATGCATTCACCTATAATTGGCGGCATGTAGATAAAACAACTGCATACACATGTGCTTACACATGCCAGTGCTTTTATGGGTATAATTGATATAGAAATGTTTTATTTAATTCAGATATACCTTGTATGTCTACAGGAATGTGTTAAGAGCATATATCTGTATATTTTTTCAAATTTATTTAAACTTCTTTCACTATTTTGTCATTTATATACAGGTTTCCCCATAATAGACCATCTATTTTAATATTGAAATGAATTATATATGAGATAAGTGAGTACGTTTTTTTTCTATTTCATTATCTTTGATGCACTTTGGGATTTTAATCAACATGTTATTAACCAAGTAGTGCCTGTCAGAAACTAGGAAAAATTGATTGAATTTGTGAGACATAATTTTTTTAATAAATTATTGAGTTGTGACACATAATTTAATATTTAGTTTTAATCTTCATGGATTTTTCAGTTTAACAAAAAGTTTTTTGAGTAGATGAAGTAAGGCGTGCAAATTTACATCGAGAAGACATCCACAATCTTTTAATTAGTGACAAACCAAATTTTTAGAAATAAGGGGATTACTAAATAATACCTCTAGAGCAGGGTTTCCTAACCTTCATTTCGCCAAGCTGCCCCGAACCAAAAAAAATATTTTCATGCCCCCTTAATTAAATTTCAACAAAAAAAAAACAATTTTTTTATATTAACTAAATTATTTATTTGAATTTCAAATACGTACAATACAGATACAATATATTTATTTATTATGGATCTTTAATAAAAGAGTAGGTACACTTTTAATCATTAATTACTTTTACATTAACATTTCTTAGTTTTTTTTATTATACATATTATTCTATTATAATGTTTTATTTATTTAAATTATATTTTTATTATTAGATAATGTCTAACAACTTTGAAACATTACTGTCTTCTCTGATAATCAAGCGGCCATAAAAGCTTTGGCATCCCAACAAGTCAACTCAAGGTTGGTTTGGAACTGTCTGCAAAATGCCTCCTAAACCTGGCTAACCACAACAAAGTTACACTTTCCTGGGTGCCAGGACACAGGGGAATACAGGGCAATGAAAATGCAGACTCCCTGGCCAGGCTAGGCTCCGCAGCAATGTTTGTGGGTCCTAAACCTGTTTTTGGAATACCAAAAGCCTCGGTTCGAGGCTACATGACTCGGTGGATTCAGACACAACATCAGTCATACTGGAACCACATTCCAAGGCAATATCACAGTAAATCAATGTTGGACTTACCATCGAAAGCATTGACAAGTGAATTACTAAAACTAAATAGGAATCAGATTAGAATAGTGACAGGATTAATAACCGGACACTGCACCCTAAGAAAACATATGCACACTATGGGCATCTATAGAGAAGAACCCATTTGCAGACTATGTGACGAAGAGGAAGAGACAACCTCTCACATCATGTATGAGTGCCCTGCACTTACATACTGGAGAACAAATCAAAACCTCATGGTGGACACTAACCACCAGGAGGCTGGAGACCAGAAAAGAACAGTAAAAGGGCTACTACACCTGTCTAAGGTGTCAAACCTTTTTAACTGAAACAAATACACAAGAGATACAACAGGCTGCAGTGTCGAGGCGGACAAAACCTCAACTTGTGTATTTATTTTATCAATCAATCAATCAATCAACAACTTTAAGAATAACTTTACAACAAATGAATAAAAACTTTTAAAGTAATAATGAGATACTTGAGCTTGCATACAGGTACAGAGCGTACCAGTTGCTTATATCTTTGTAAGTATTGGTCGTAGAAAAAAAATATACATAGCGTGAATATATGTTGTGTATTATAAATTTTTTACAAGATAAAATTAGTAAGTAATCGAAAAATATATTTTGTTTGTTGCAAAATAGCAATAAACAAAAAAAACGTAGTTTCCTGCATTATTTTTTCAGACCTTTAGGAGGACCTTCATGTTTGGGCAGAAAAGACATCATGCTATAATGAAACACCATGCTGAATTTCGGTAAAATCGGTTTATAGTTTTTGCACAATAAAATTGGCCCTTTTTTTAAATTCTTTAAAAAAAGGGTACCATTTTGCAAACTTGGAAGTGTTCAAAACATAGGACTTTGTTTTTCATGCCATGGGTTCAGTCTTTGCTAGAGCTATGGTTAAATCGCTATCCACAGCAAGCCAATTTCGCTGTTTAGTTTTTATAAAAACTGGAGCTGAGAAACCTGTCACGCATAAATAGGTGGACTCGCATAAATAAGGATTAACAAGGAATCGTTTGATCCATAATTTCTTTAATGCCAAGAGATGAAAGTTGTCTTTTATGGTCGAGTCAGCTTTCATTTCTGGAAATTGTATCCGATCTTCTTTAGGTAATTGTAAGACATCAACAACAAATGAGTTTCTGGTCATGTGCCATATTGGTGATTCGGAATTAACATCTCGATAGTATCGGTGAAATTCGTTTTCCAATGAGTTTATATTTTAAATTTTAAATCTTTATCCAGTTTTTGATTATTAATTGCTTCGGATAGCCATGAAAAAGAAAATACATTTCTAGCAAATACCTTATTTTTTCAAAGTTAAAGCTTTGATATGAAACCTTGAATATGATTATAGTTACTAATCAAAGTGCCATTTCTGCCCTGAAGTTTCAAGTTTAGCTGATTCAGAGCTTAAAATATATTAGCCAAATAGGATAGCTTCCACATTTTTTCCAAGAAGAAGAAAGAGGATGACCTCCTCTCTTAATTCATATCACACGTAGTTTTGTGACTTCTCGAAACTTGTATAGCAGCAATTGTATGGCAATTCGGAATAGTTAATTTATCTACGTGTTAAATAGATTTTTTTTTGGAAATGCAAACGTACCTATTAAGCCCCCACTGACATTTCTCTACGCCCTCCTGGTTGGGAAGTCTTGCTCTAGAGTTTTGTGAGAAGTGATTATTGGGCGACGCATTGCACGATTTGTGAATTTAAATTGGCCTTTGAGGTCTTCGGAATTTTTCCCGTGGGGATGTTTTAAGGCCATGGTTTTTTCAATTTGTCCAAAAAAACATCCAAGAATATAAAGTTCAAATAGCTGAAGAAGTCCGGAGAATAGATCAGGTTTTGCTTCATCGTGTCTTGAATCATTTCTTGTCCAATCTTGAAAAGTGCATTGAAGCTGATGGCAGTCACTTAAAAGACGTATTTTTTAAAAGTAAGGATAAGTCCTATGTTACAGTAGATCTCAAAGAATAGATTGTATATGGGTGTAATAAGTGATAGTTCTATTAGGTTTTAACAATTTTATTGAGCTATTAAAATGGGTAGTCTATTAAGGGAAACCCTGAATAATGCTGGATTCCCTTTATAAAAAATATTTTATTTTACATGGAGTCTCAAAATCTAAAAGGATGATTTGACACAGTAAACCTCAAGGAAAAATCCAAGCTCTTTGCTAAACAATTTATTGCCATACACATACACATAAACCTTTTAGCAATTTGCCTCTTCCAGCAGTTGCTTCCGTTTTTTATAAAATGTTTAAAATCATTATGAAGGTTAAACAGTGTGCAACCAATTCCTAAGAAAGAATCCTACATTTTTCTTTCAGTTATAGACCTTATATACCTTCTCTTAGTTGTCTGCAAGTTAATGAAAATACTCGTAATTATATTCTTAATTCTGAGGTATTGGAAAAACAGAAAATTATACTTTATAAAAAATACAAAATCAATTTTAAAACTTCACAGTTTATTTTTTTTATTGATTGACGTAACTGGCTTGACGAATTCCAAAAATTAATATTTCTTAAGGTTTTAACCAGACCTGACATAATTTATATTAAATATTTCTTATAAAAAAATTTGCCAGAAAAGTAGAATCAGTAAAAGCATTTTAAGATGATCGTTTGGTATATGTATTTGCTCCAGAACTTATTTAATTGCCCTCGGCGTATTTTCTAAAACGAAAGCTTTTTAATAATTTATATTAGGATAATGTGTAAATTATTTAAATAAAGTGGACTAAAGATAATAAATAGACGGAATCAAATAAATTAGATATAATTGTTAACTTAGGCCAGTCCATCCAGATCCAATTAAACAAGCACGAAGTTTTATATATTTTTAACTTTGCGAAAATCCTTACCGTCAATTTGGACAAATTTCTCGTCAGTGTAACTAGGTCTTTTAATTACCTAGTGGGGTGTATTTTTGTTTCATTTTTTTAGCCAGATTAGAGTGGTAATTTTTGGCAATAAGTTCTTTGCATATTTATGTTTATTGGCTAAAATATATATTTTATCCCCAAATAACCCCTTTGCCAAATATTTTTTTTCATACAAAATTTGCAACAGAGCTAAAAGTATTTAAAATTCAAATAAAAAAGGTTGGGCCTAAACGATATTGACGTCACGAACCGCTAACCACACATATTCACAGGGTCTTATCGCCACAGAACGCTGCGGCTAGATTCCAATATTACATCTTAGATGAGAGCAAAGTAAATTGAATGGCAAGAGGCGTTAATCCCGAGATTGAATTATTTTTAGTCGGTGGATAAGTCTCATTTGATCTTCCTTACCTACGCCACTGGTTAATGGCAGTGGCGTAGTCAACCTTTCAGGGCGGGGGGCAACGTTTAAAGGGCGCTCTATTTCTTAAAACATTTTTATTCAAAAACAACACACAACAATAAACAAACAAATCTATATTTGAAACTTTAGGCCAGAAAGGAAAAATAATGACAATATAAAAAAATGTTCTTACCCAGCAGTTTTTTGAAAAAATCTTGTAATTTTTAGCTGTGTGTTGCCTAACATCATTTTTTTCACGATATTTCTTCCTGAACGAGCACCTGACTTTTTTTTTTATCCATTTTTACTCTTAACAAGTTTACCCTTGCATAGACAATAAACGACTAAATAACACCACAAAGAGGAGAATATGAGTACCAGAAATAAATAACATACGTTTGAAATCTGCCGATTTGCAATATTAAAAAATAAAGTAAACAATTCTGGAATATATCCAATACCGACACAATAAAAGAAATGCCGCCATCAAACGGATGCCCCGCTCAGCGGCTTTTTCCGCGGTGTTAGTGCTTTTGAAGAGAATAACCGCTCCGCTGACACTGTGGAACAGAAAAATTATTAACAAAAAATGTGGACAATTATTATTTTAAAATATGACTTCTAAAATTACACCAGCAAGTAAAAATGTTTAAAGCACAGCATAGTATGTTGTAAATAATACCTGTTTTATATACGGTAAAGTTTGTTTGGGCGCAGGGCGCTGGTCTAGAGGGTGGGTGGCAGTCGCCCTGGCCCACCTGGCAACGCCACTGGTTAATGGGGTTGATAAATGATAGCCCAGCAGGACTCCATTAAAATAAGGTTAAACACCACTGCTTACCTAATAAAATATTACGTAACTCTACGCATTTAAATTCATTGACCATCAGTAGAGAAATGTAAACGAACAAAACCTTGATATATTTTTACCTTTTGCACATATTGGATTTATTCACCGATTAACGTGACAGAAGGACGTCAACTTAAGGATTGGCTCTTTAATTTGGTGCATTTTAATCGGTGTGTAATTATAGATACGGGGGTGTTTGCAAAATATAGAAATTTTTGGTTAATCCTAACAATAAGTTATTTTTAAATAAGCGTACAAAAAATAAGAAAAACTTAATTACATCCGAAATGTGAAAAAATTGTAACCAAAACAAATTACTAACCCTACGAGGGTCACGCTAAAAATTTCTGGGTTGGCATAGTTTATAGAGATATTTGGGTCCCTAAAATTAAACAACAAATCACTATACTCTACCATAAGATTAACATTTTACCTTTAAGGGAGTTAATAATTCAAAAAATGGTAAATTTTAACTTTTTTTGTGCTAACAAATATTTTTATTCGTAGTGTTCATCGAAAAAAAAAACAAGAATCAAAAATGTCAATTTTTGGATTAACCAACCTAAAACTGTCATTTTTCTTTCTTTTTAACTTTGCACGTAGAATATGAAACAAATCACTAAAAATTGCTAAACTTAAATGGATGCATTTTATTGACGAAAAACTTTAAAAAATATCCTTTCTTATTTTTTTATTAAGAGATTCGTAGATCCGCCGCAAAATAGAACAAAATTAGAAAAAACAACCGTCATATTTTCATTTTTTTATTTTTTCTTTTTGGCCAAAAATCAACGGGTCCGCGATTCCAAACAATAGGCTATTTGCCACCATTGAAAATGAGCTTTAAATTGTGGTCATCCTATTAGATAATGGTATAAAGAAGCATATTTCTCTATAATATAAAGTTAGATATGCATATTTATTGCAAAATATACGTATGGAACGCTCTGTGATTAGTTACAACTTAGGTGACGCCACTTGCAAGTAAATAAATGTCACAAGCTTTGTGTTGTGTGATTTCAGGTGTTATTTTCAATCTTTAACTATCTAAATAACTGTTTCTTGATCATTTTTTATAAAAAACATATTTCAAGTAACATAATTATCCGTTTTGTACCTCAAAATGGATATAAGTTTTGTGCAAGCCGATAACAGAAACTTACCTGAGATAGACGCATTTATGATTGTGCGTTTTTTAAAAATAACGCTGACTACTATGCTGCAGAATATAAAAATGTAACAGCAGCTATGTCAGCTTAAAAATTATTTATTTACGTGTTCATCATTCAGTATTTCTCAAAATCATATTGTAGGTTGTGTTTATGGAGTGTAGAAATATAAGGAGTACCATCTCTTATGGAAGACGAATTGAAGAAGTGCCCATTTTGTATTTCGGGTAATTTATTATATCAGTTTCCATCTGCAATTCAATAATAATACCGTTAAGTATAAAAGAGAAAGTACTAACTTGCTAGGTATTTAACTTCTAGAACAAACAAAATCATTCTAATCCAAAAGTTAGGTTATACCTTGAAGTGTTTATAAGTTATTTAAAGGCGTTGTATATAAATCGATAGGTATTTAAAGCAGGATATTTGTATTTACGTTAAAGTGATCTTCACACATAAAAACATTTGAATGCGATACAAATCTGTTTGGATCTCTTCGAGCTAATTGTAACTACTTTTTTGCCTTCTAGGATTTGTTGGGACAGATATAAACAGTTTTTGTGGTGTTTTCAGAGAAGTATTGGTATATTGTGGCACTACACACCATTTATATACCATTTTAACCAATAAATTAAGAAATTATTAACAAAATTTACTGTAGTTGCACTCGTTGTTAACTTGTTTACTTGCATATGACGTCACGCGAAACATATGTCGACGCCATTATAGAGACGGCGTTTTTAGCGCGAATTTTATAATTTAAACTTTAACCTTGAGTTCTATTGAAAATACAGCGGATTTTTCAGAAATATAAAATTTATTGTGTTTATTAAGTACCAAAGAATAATTTAAAACGATTTTTCAAAATCAGTCAAATAGCCTATTACCTAAATTGTCATTGTCAAGCATGTTTCAATGATTTTTCGGTACAAAAAATGACTTGTTTCATATTCCAAAACTTATTCATTTATCAAGCCAAAGCTTTGCTAAAAATAATTTGTTTTCGTATCAAGCAAAATAAAGTGTGTTTACTTTTACATCAGATGGCATTTTTTTGCCCATATTGTACAACAAGAACTTTTACTAAAAGTATCTCTCACTTATTGCTTCATTTTTTATCTTTTGTAAACATCATTTGCGAACATACTGTGTATAACAATAGAAGAACCAAAAACACCTGTTACCCTATAACTGCGTGTTATAAAGAACTTAATCTCACTAACTTATACGTTAAAAGAAACAAATTAAGAATCTTCTAGATAGAAATTCGCGAAGGGGACTCTTATCATTCTTTAAAGTCGCCGCCATGGTCATTAGCAATTGCCAGGGTATCACATGACCAGTTCATTAAATGATTGCCTAGACAATTGAAGATAATAAGAGGTATCCTTATTTGTCACTTTGCACGTTAACCTTCAATTATTAGTTTAGTTTGTTTTGATTGTTTCGTTAATGCGGGTATGATGTGTTGTATTTGTTAATTTTACAACAAATTACAATTATTAATTGTATACAGGGCATAAATTAAATTTGTAGACAAATTGGAGGATAAAATTTCTTACTCAATTTTAAGATATAAAGTTTATGTTACCAAAGTTGCATAATAACCCTTTTTAAGGACACAGAGTGTTAAAGCAAAATTTTTTAAATTGGAATTTTAATCGTTTCGTTAGTAAATTATGCATGATGCGTATGCATCACGGGAGCTATGAGAACAACTCCAACCGCAGCCCTAGAAGTGCTGCTAAACCTGCCGCCACTCCACATCTACATACAGGGGCAAGTAAAGGCGGTACTGTATAGGCTCAAAGGAGGTCAAAGTCCAATTATAGAACACCGAAGGACTCCAAGATGGGAAATAGAGGAGGAACAAGAGGTCAGCTCATTGTTTGAGATGCCCTCAGACAGGATAACCCCTCGTTTTATCTTCAATAGACACTTTCGTATTGTCATACCAGATAGGGAGGACTGGAAGGCAGGCCCTCCAATCAAAAGCCGATCATATCTAGTATACAGATGGCTCCAAGACCAACAGGGGTGTAGGAGCTGGCATCTATGGAGATAAGCCTAGAGAAAAGGTAATCTTAAGTCTCGGTCAGCACGCCACGGTTTTCCAAGCGGAAATCGCAGCAATAGTGCATTGCGCCGTAAGGATTAAAGAAAAAGGGAGTAAAGGAAAAATATCGTCATTTACTCAGATAGCCAAGCGGCCCTGAAGGCCATCAGTTCCCCAAAAGTTAATTCCAAACTAGTCGGGGACTGTATACAGGCCCTGGAAGAAGTCGGCTGGCAAACAAACTTACGGTAGCCGGGTACCAGGCCACGAGGGCCATCCAGGCAACGAAGAGGCCACGACCTAGCCAAAGAGGATCAGCCGCGGAAATGATAGGCCCGGAGCCATTCTGCGGTATCTCGGCAGGTCTCTTCAAAGCATCTATTAAGAATTGGGTAGACAGACAGTTTCAAAGCTGGTGGGTACAAACACCGGGACAACGACAGGCAAAGCAGTTCAAAACCCGCTCGGCCAAGTTTACATCGGACCTCGGCCACAGCCGTGGTAAGGATAACGGTAGGTAACAACAGGACATTGTAAACTCAACAAGCACCTGGAAAGAATAAACGGTGGAGGATAGCCGTGAGTTCTGCCAGGAGGCTGAAGAAACAGCCTTACATGTGTGGTCCATTGGAAGACATGCAGGCTTAGGTTTACTAGGCTTGGGAGGAGAAGCCAAAACCGGCAAGTTATATGGAGGGCCAGTGTCGAGACTCGGGTCTAGTTAAAGAAGACGGGCTTGGACAAGGTACTCTAAAGAACGATAGGAGAAACCACAATAAATCTGGTAATTGCAGTGGGGAGGTCATTATTCCCTCTCCGCTCAAATAATCTAATCTAATCTAATCTAGTAAATTATGCAAATTTTTATTTTACTCTAATATTTTTCGGAATAAATGTCATTATAATTTTATTCGAATCACAAGGGTATATCTGGTACGAAGCACAAGTAAATAAGAAAAAAACAATTTAGAATTTAAAAATGTGATGACTTAGTTACCTAACTATAATATTCATCTGGTAAATAAACTTCTAAATTGTCATTCTTTTTGTCTGCCTCATTGCAATTATGATTTTCATATATGATATAGTATATTATATATAGAATAGCATTTAGAACTCGCCCCCATTTTGAATATTTAATTTTTTTATAACCTACAATTTATTTAAATAAGAGGCCTCTTTATTTATGGATTTATTTATTTAATTATCTCGCTTATTTAAAAAATAAATTACTGATTGTGATTGAAACGGTTACTTCTATACAGGATGTCCCAAAAGTAATGGGACACAGAGCAACAGCCGATTCCTTAGGTCGAAAAAATGCAATTTACGTAAATCTGCCTTATCTCAAGGTTGATAATAACTAGGATAAATGTGTCAAACCTTTGTTTTCGTTTTTTTGTAATAATTCTTTAACTAAATGACATAGCGGTACAAAATTGGGGATCTGGGTGTTGTTTGAGGCGAGAAATGCATATTCGTCCATGCTTTTAGTGATGAGCGAGACCGGTCTTGGTCTTGCGGTCTTGGTCT
Source organism: Listronotus oregonensis (assembly GCA_019359885.1). NCBI lineage: Eukaryota > Metazoa > Arthropoda > Insecta > Coleoptera > Curculionidae > Listronotus > Listronotus oregonensis. Next base: position 63,706 of record JAHBCN010002747.1, read on the forward strand.
TGGTCTTGCAGCAAGACCAAGACCGAGACCAAGACCAAGACCACCTTCTTGTTTGCAAGACCAAGACCAAGACCGGGATATGCAAGACCAAGACCAAGACCCGAGGGGTGCAAGACTACGCAAAGACCAAGACCGACCTGCAAGACTCTTGCACTTTTGTCACTTTTTTTTTAAATTATAATATTTAATTTTTATATTCAATATACAGGGGTATTTCATACAGACATGACAAAATGTGTGAGTCTGCCTAAAAGGCGATTATTTTATGAGTAACAGGTTTTTTTTAATAAAATAATAATTAAATCGATCACTTCGTTTTTTAATAAAATTATCTAAAAACGATAACTAGTAGATTCAGTAACATGTTTCAAAAATAATAAGATTGTGACTCAATGATCCGACAAAGCTCGATATCTCCAAAACCGTTTACGACAGAGGAAAACTAAAAGTACAAAAGTTATAGAAGCTGAAAATTACTTACCTATTCCTAATTTTTTTTTTAAATTAGGTATCTAGTGATGTCACTTACTGGATCAAAAATTTTTAAAATCCAGGAAAACATTATTTTTGTGCCACACTGTAAGAAGTGGCATCATCAAATTTCTCCTTTAAACTAAGATATAAATGTAAAAGTGATGGTTTAATAAAAAATATATTTGTCATTTTCTATAGGAATAATTTTTATATAAATGTATTTTAAATTTCACTTCCGGTTTAGACGATCTTTGTCGCCTATCGAGCCACCTTGTATATGCAGAATGTTTATAAAGTTCTTGTGCAAACTTTGTACGGCAAATGTTTGACTAATTTGAACATAGAAAGTTTATTTGAACTGAAAAGCTTTCTAAATACCTTTTTTTTTGAATTAGAAACCAATGTTTACATATCAGAATCATTTTCATTCAATTTCACATCTGGTTGAAATTAAAAGTTTTTTTGCCCTCAGAGTACCTACTCATTATTGTAATTTTATATGCTTCTTCAAAGAAAATTTAAATCACTAAAATGAAGGGCCATAAATAAATAAACCCCTATATTGAAAATATTCTTTTTATTCAAATAATTTAAATGTACATGTAAGGTTAAAATTGGTATATTTTAAAATTTTAAAGAAAAATATAGTCTTCATCTTTATTTATTTGAAAGTATTAAAAAATATATATTTTATTAAAGATTGCTTAGTTTAAATTATTACTATCAAAAAAAGCAAGACCAGCAAGACTCTTGCAGCAAGACCAAGACCAAGACCAAGACCGGGTGGTGCAAGACCAAGACCAAGACCTTCTTTGGGCTTGCAAGACCAAGACCAAGACCAGACTTGCAAGACCAAGACCAAGACCAAGACTAGCCCGGTCTTGGTCTTGGTCTTGCTTTGCTCATCACTACATGCTTTTGATGTTGCTGGTCGAGAGCGCCAGCTACGGCCTACTACACTTGTTTTAGATGGCATAACTTTTTTAGGCTTAGTATATTGACCTGTTTATTAAAAAATAAGTTACTATAATTCCGTTTGTATTATAAATGTATACCTGATTTAAGTCTCTAGGAGTAACTGTTTTCAAGATAAAGGCACTTTAAAGGATCCCGCAGTTCCTATGGAAAATGAGTTTCAACCAATTGTTTTCTAACTTTGCAAAGTAATAGTTCTCAATATGCTGATCAAAAGTCTCCACGGTCACAAAGCCCGAAAACTCCTCTAACGCTTTCAAAATCACCCTCAAAGGTCACTAGGGATTTGGGAACCTTTGAGGGTGATTTTGGAGGGGTTAAAGGGGTTTTCGTGTTTTGTGACCGTGAAGATTTTTGATCGGCGTGTTGAGAACTATTATTTTGCAAAGTTTAAAAGCAATTGGCCGAAACCCATTTTCCATGGGAAAATTGCTGAATAGTTGCTTCTAGAGACTTAAATGAGGTTTTCATTTTTGATGCCGACGGAATTATAGTTACCTATTTTTTAATAAACAGGTCAATATACTAAGCCCAAAAAAAGTTATGCCATCTAAAAAAAGGGGGGTAAGCCGTAGCTGGCGCCCTCTACAAGCAACATCAAAAGCATGAACGAATTTAAATTTATCGCCTTAACGAACCCCCAGATCCCCAATATTTTACCAGTATGTCATTTAGTTAAGAAATTATTACGAAAAAAACAAAAACAAAATTAAAAGTTTGACCCCCTGTATCTTAGTTATTATCAACTTTGGTATAAGACAAGTTAACGTAAACTGCATTATTTCAACCTAAAGAATCTGCTGTTGTTCTGTATTCCATTACTTTTGGGACACCCTGTATTAGAAGGCATGCCACCTATCCCACAGATTGTAAACTGTAAACTTGTTCTGCAGGAATAGTGTAAGTAGAAATTGATTGATCTTTAAATTTCTTTTCTAATATTATCTTACAAAATCTATTTCTAAATATTGCTTAAACATTTATTTTTAAATAAATATGCTTTTTACTTGGTCATATTAAAACTACGGTTAAATGACCAACTGACATTTGTGTTCTGTCATTTCCTACCATTTGACATTTGACAGAATATAGCGAAAACCCATGACAAAACAAGTGCGTGAGTGTATCGATATTCTTTTTTACCTTCTAAAGGTACTAAAGAAGGGACATACACAGTAATTTTACCAATGGCTTTCGCTAATAGTTTTAAGTCATTTCAGAATTTTTAAAATAATAAAAACTTTTTTGTCCAGCATTTTTTTAATAAAAAATTCGGCATATTTCAAGCCTTTATTTTTTTAAATATATTTTTTTAAAACAACCTTAAAACAGTTTCAGGTATTGTTTCTGGTATATTTATTTACCTATAACTATAATCGTGGATTGATAGAAAAGCATGCATTACTCAGCTCCACATAAAAAAGTTGGCGCTTCGAAAGATTTGACCATGATCTCTTTATGTTTTTTAGGTCGCTGAAGCTGAATCCGGGATCAGTTTGACCTCATCACTTCAGGGTCAAGAGCATTTCAAGGTCAAATCGCAACCAAATTTTATGGGGTTAAACTGAGCACAGATTCGGGTTTAGGAACCTTAAAAACATAAGTAAACACTCTTCAAGTTTGGTTGCGATTATTTTTGCAGATTTGACCTTAAAATGACCTTGATCCGGACCTAAAGTTTCAAAAGACTTGAGCATCTTATTACGTTTTGGGGTCGCAGAATCCAAATCCGGAGTTACTTTGACCCCATCAGATCAGGATCAAAAGCATTTTAAGGTCAAATCTGTAAAATTAATCGCAACTAAATTTGAAGAGCGTATACTTACGTTTTTGAGGTCGCTGAATATGAATCCGTAGTCAGTTTGACTCCATCGGGTCATGGTCAACAGATATTTCAAGGTCAAATCTGCCAAATTATAATTTTACAGAAACATAAGCATACACTCTTCAAATCTAATTACAAATAATTTTGCAAATTTAACCTTAAAGTGCCCTTGACCCAGACCTAATGGGGTCAAACCGACCCTGGATTCGGATTCAGCGACCTCAAAACATAAAGATACCATATTGAAGTCTTTCAAACCTTCAATTTTTTTAATTAGGCTGCGTAATTTTGCAGATTTGACCTTGAAATGCGCTTGACCCTGACGTGATGGGGTTAAACTGACTCCGGATTCGGGGTCAGCGACCCCAAAAACATAAAGATACCATGGTCAAGTCTTTCGAAGCTTCAACTTTTTTTTGTGGAGCTGTGTTAATAAGAGCTATTAATGATTAATTTTGTTTACGTTGGTATTAGTTATAAATAAACCATTTCTGGAAATGGCTATTTAACCAACAAGGGTATTAAAGGACGTTTAATGATTTAAGTGTTGAAATTATTAATCGCCAATTAATATTGGAGATTTTTTGGTGAACCTTCTGCTATTAAATCGTGAAAATCATATTTTTTTCTGAGATGTATTTCAATTTTAGGAAACTAACTTGACAGGTGTTTTCAGGGTTGTTACCTGAACGACAATCTCATTGCTTTGTTTTGTGTATCTTTAGTTGCCTATATTATAATGGTTAATTAATAAAAATTATGGATTATTGAGGGCTATTAATAAACGATTTTATATACGTTATTAATATTTATAAGTAAACAATCGTGGAAAAAAATATAAGGCAAATAAATTGATAAAATACCCATAAAATATGAACCTGTTTATGGGGGCCTTAACCTCTTTGATGGTTGCCCATGGCTACCCACTGAAACCAATATAGCTTAACTATTTATTTATCGCCATATTTATTATGTATATTTTTCGTACGTGATTTAAGTTCATAATTCATAAACGACAACAAATGTGTTTTCTTTTATTTTGACCGAAATGTTTGTTTCCTGATTTCCTTGATTGTTGATATTTAGTTTGTCATGCATGTCCGAAGAAAAAAAAAAGAAATTTAAAAGTGAATGTTGCGTCGATGCACAGAAGCACTGTGGTTCCGGTAATTGAATTGGATAATATATGTCGTGAGAAGCGGAATGCAAATGCATCAGCGATAAGGTAGAAGTCACTTCAGACTTTGGAAATTTGAAAAAAAATTGCAGCGATTTATGTGCGTTCTTTTTTGTTAAAGACATCATCAAGACAGATCAAGTCTTAGTCTTATCTGTTTTTAGTTAGATGTACAGGGTGTCCCATTTTCGACAGTTTTATAGGGTATTTCCGAATTTGTTGGTGCTATCAGAAAAGTAATATAAGCGTCATGTACTCTTTTTGGGTCAAACTTAAAATTTTTGCTCGATTAAGAGATAGGGGAAAATTTAAAAATTACCAATTTCAGAATGACTCTGTATATCCTTAGTTAAAAGAGATGCAGAAAAATGTTTTCTAATAACACTAAAATCTTGGACTTTCATTGTCTCTATTTGTTAATTGATACACAACGTTTCGATTAGTGATGTATGTCCAACCGTTTTCAAGTGATAACCAAAAGCTATTTTTAAAAGCTACGACTTGTATACTATCCCTTTAGACCAGGAAAATTACCTAAATATAAATCGATTTTGCCAGACAACGCGGATCGGGATGCGGTTTTCGACATCTTACTCGCGAGAGCACCAGGAATTCATTGTACATATGAGAAGTGCCTTTGAGTGCATAAATTCATCCCCAAAATTGCATAATTTTCAAAATATACTAAATCGATTAAATATTGTAAAATAACGATAAAAATAATTACTCCCGGGATTTTGAGTGCCGATTGTTAAATACTGAAACACTCCTACGATGCCTGGGGGTGGCATCGCTGGGCTGAATTTTGGCCAAAATCACCCCATAACGGTAGGTCGCGAGAATCAAGGTCAAGAGCATCTCCGTCTGCCATAGGGTTGTTCCAACGGCGAATTTCGAATCAGCGCCACCGAAAACCCCCGAGAAGTAGTTTTTACCGGATTTGTTAAGAGCGATTTTTGGCAAAAATCCACCCCCGCAGAGCCACTTCTGTCGGTCGTAGAGTTGTTTTAACGGTGAATTTCGAATCAGCTTCCCCGAAAACCTCCGAGAAGTAGTTTTGACCCGGATTTTCGCGACGGACGCATTGTTAAGAGTGATTTTGGCAAAAATCCACCCCCCGCAGAGCCACTCCTGTCGGTCGTAGGGTTGTTCTAACGGTATTTTTCGAAATAGCGCCCCTGAAAACCCCCGAGAAGTAGGTTTGACCCGGATTCTCGAGACCTATTGTTAGATTTTGGCCAAAATCTACCCCCACAGAGCCACCCTCGTTGGACGTAGGGTTGTTCCAACGATGGATTTTGAATCAGCGCCCCCAAAAATCTCCGAGAAGTAGCTTTGACGACCCGGATTCTTGCGATCTATCGTTAAGGGATGATTTTGGCCAAAATCCACCGCCGAAGAGCCACCCCTCGGAGGTAGGGTTGTTCCAACAACGGATTTCAAATCAGCGCCTTCGAAAACCTCCGAGAAGTAGCTTTAACTCGGATTCCCGCGACCTATCGTTAAGGGGTGATTTTGGCCAAAATTCACCTCCGCGGAGCCACTTCCGGGCATCGTAGGGGTGTTTAGAGATAAGATTGGGAATCAGCGCCCTCGAAAACCCCAGGGTAGGAATTTTCACGTTATTTTACATTATTTTATCGACTTAGTATATTTCTGAAAGAATTATGCAATTTCGGGGATGCACTTCATGAACCCGAGAGGCACTTTGGGTGGAGCAGCTTCCTCTTATTTGTACAATGAATTCCTGGTGCTTTCTCGAGTAAGATTTTGAAAACCGCATTCCTATTCAAGATGTCTGGCAAAATCGATTTATTTTGCCTAAATTGCTAAAATTTTCCTGGTCTAGTTGTTTACTGAAACTTGACCGATTTTTCACGATTCAGCAACGGCTACCAGATATTCGGAATATCGATACTATGCTTGCTTAATACATTTTAGTTGTTTACAATTATTACAGCTTCTTTATTTTTTTCCAGTGGGTTTCTTTATGAATAGTTTATGCTTCTGACCATTGTATACGGTGCTGTTTTGGCCAAGCGTGTTCGGCACTCCTAAACTTTGACGTTTCATCTCGTTCCGTATGTTTTTTGTGTTCTTTAACATTAACTTCCAGCGGTCTTTTCGTTTATCCGATGTATACCTCACCACATTCACAGGGAATTCGGTAGATACAGTCATTTTATGAAACATTGTTTTCAGGTCTCGTCTTAGTAAGAATACTTCTTAGAGTGGTTTGGGATTTCACCATAAAAGACCAAAGTAGAAAATTCAGGGCTCTTTAGTTGGACTGTAAAATGATGCCTAAGAGTGGCACTACTCGTTGCTCTATTGGGAGCAACTCCTCAGAGCAGAATCCGTAAACTTACTTATAAAAGAGCGACTGTAGGGGATTTCAGCCTATGGATCAAGAAGAGGAAACTGTTCTACTTTCGGATTCAAAAAAGGAATCCATGCTTTTTTTAAGCTGCCGAGACTATGAAAGTAATGTGGTTATGCCAGTTAAGGTTATTCTCAAAAGTAACACCAACAAGGTTACATGACTCTCTGTTCTGCACAACATGGCTGCTCATAAGTATAGGATAATCATTGGCAGATTTTTTCGCGTAGTTTGGTCAAGCTTTAATAATAAATCTCGGATGGTTGCGGAACAAGCAGATTTTTATGTCACGTGATTTTCCAGAAGATGACCTGCTAATAGAACATGTACATATGATGGATGAATGAGATAAAGAAACGGTTATAAGCAAACGAAGCTAAAAATATAATATAATAACTTGACTTTTGCAAGTATTGTTTTAAGAAAAAAAATTAAAAGAGAAATGTTTTTCAATTAAATTTACTACAAGGTAGCATTGGTTAGAAAGCGCAAAATGCATTAAGCTTGTTGCAAAATGACATTAAGTTAATGTCAAAACAGGCAGAAAAGCGTCGTATTTTGCGAAAGTTTTTAGGACATTTTCTAGGAATTTAAAATATATTATTTAAAACATATTTTCGTAATTTTATAATATATTTCTTTTACCCTTGTAAAATAATAATCAATATAATTATTGCCAGTTATTATCATTATTACTTGATGTATTAACGTAAATAATCGTATTTGTCTACTGCGACATATGGTTGCAAAAGTATGTGTGTTATTGTTAAATGTCACTAGGTTTATAGCGCTTGCAACTAAATAAATTGAAAAAAAAACATGTGGACATATTATTCTCAATAAAGATAAACACTAATATGGTGTGGATGAAAATATATTTTTCTATGTTTTGTAATATTTAAGTATCTATCATCATGTACTTTTATGGTCATTAACATAAACAATTATTTTTTTAATTAAAAAACTAATTACTTAGTTATTCTTACCTTTTTTTTCTTAATTATGTTATTCAACAAGATGTTAGTTAACCCAATGTTAACATAGAACTGCAGAATGTGCAAAAGCCCTCTAAGGGCATAAAGATAAAAAATAATTCTGCTGAAATTGCATTGAAAGAGAACTAATGTGCCCAAATCCTTGTAAATGCAATTTTATCTAATTTAAGCTTGCGGTTTTCTAGAAACCTAGGGATAAAAAAACTTACAAAGTGGGAAGTTCGGGACCTCTTGATTTAGACTGTAAAGGGAAGCATTAAATTAGCACTACGTGTTATTCTGTTGAAAGCTGTCAGAGAAGGAATTATACTTGATAATATCTAAGAGCAGAAGCCTTGAAAATACCTACAAAAGACCGACAGACTCCCTATAGCATTGTCGTGTGCAAGCGAAGGAAGCTTTTTCAAGCACTTTAAATGAATTAAGAACGCTTAGGGTTGTGAAAGACGACATTTCTTAGACATAAGCACAATAATCTAAAGAAGGTCTGGAAAACATACAGAGTATAAAGACTAGAAGGGAAAACTACTTTTTGGCTCGAGAGAAGAATTTAAGCTTTTTTGAAGCTACTGAAGTTATTTGTTTTAAATACGTTCTCTGTTGTTACTTTAAAAAATAAAATTACAAGCAATAAAAGAATAGTTATACCGAATTCATAATTATGAAATATAAATAAAATCAACGAACCCACCAAAGGTTAATTTCTTCTTTGTCTACAATGACAATTAATGAAGTAACACAACCAGGGACGCTATTCTTGGCCATTCAAGACTATTAATCAAGATCCCGTCAAATCTGTAATAATTAAATGTACAATGACGGATCCTGAAAATGCGAAGTAACACAACCTGTTGACGCACACAAAATGTATGTGCTAAACTATTTAGGAATCTCTACAATAAACAAGTTTTCTGTAAAAATTCTGACACTTTTCCATAGTGGCATAAAGGTGTTCTCTAAAAAGTGCCGGGAAAAGCAATATTTGTATGTTTCGGTGCTTGATCAGCGTTGACGGAACTGGGGATAAAATGGTTTAAACATTCAGAAACTTGGAACCCTTCCCAGTTCTTAGGCTACTTATAAGCCTTTATAGACTGTCATAAAGAAGATTAAAAAGAAATTCTAATCACAGTTGTGTAATTTGGGAACAAAATGCCTTGACTCAGCCAGTGCACTTGAATACACTTTTCTTGATCACTCTGTAGATATATTATTAAAATATATAGGTCTACATTATTAAAATAAAACAGTTTTTCCACAGGAAACTTAAAAAAATTAAAAACAATTTAATTATTAATATTAATTTCATAAATTGTTAATATTAATTAATAATTTGCATATTTTCGCACATTAGTAATTAAAAATCTGCATTTGTCCATTATCTATTCAACGTCACAATAAAAAAAATTAAATCACGCCGGAAATGGAGATTCAACCTGTAATTTTAGAGCAAAAACGCGGAACGAGATTAAAAAAAAACATTGTTTTTAAACATTTTTATTTGTTTGGCAAGAAACGAATTTGCTGGAGTAGAGTGCAGTTATTCTTAAATTTTGATCCGCGAACAATTTTTTGCCTTTTGGTGCTATTATGTTTTATTTAAATATAAAGAAGTACAATATATCCTATTACTTATTAATAGGTCTTATTTTGAATAGGATCAATGGCTTTTTGTCTATTTACAATGCACAATTATGAAGTGGTTGGGTAATAAATAAGTATTTAAGCATCAGAATCTTCTTATATCTTTATCTCTTAGAAATAATGACAAAGGCCACTTTTTTGCGCTCTAAGCCCCAGAAAGCAGTACCTGACTTAAAGCACTTACATCTGGGTCCTTGGAAAAATTTAAGATAAAAATATTTTTTGTATATCGTTGGACTAAGATTAGGTCTACCTGTGTTAGGAAAGTACTCGAAACTGTACACATTAACGGCCCTTATGGGCTAAGTTGCAAAAAAAGTGCAGGACTTGCCTTCAGACATAGATAAATAAATGCTATTCTCAAACGTGCTTTTTGGTCCCTGCGGAGTGCCTAGCTTTATTGGAGCCTCTTGAAATGTGTTGCAATGACGAAAGCGTGTGTATGGAATAACATTAATCCGATGGGAAGACATGGCATAAAGCTCCGTTGGGATGCTACATGTTCACACACTTTGGCCACTTCCTATGGAATCTATAGTATATGTGTAGATAGAACATCTAAATCATAAGGTGCCGATTGTATTCTTGCTGAATATAAAAAGGCAAACAATATAGCAAATTTCTAGTCCGATATATTTTTATACCTTTTGCCGTCGATACTTTTGGTTCCTGGGGCAATAAAGCCAGGAGCCTTGTCCGGAATATTGCCCCCAATTTTTTTCTGAAGAATCTTGTAGCTTTATAATTTAGATAATGAGTCTTGCAATCCAAAGAGGTAACGCCTCTTCAGTAAAGGTACCTTCTCGGAGAAGACAGGTTTGGAGAAGATTGAAAGACACCCACGGTACGTTAGTACTTAGGCATCAGCCTTCGTGGACTGTCCCAAGATAAAAAAAAGATTGTGTGCGCCTAGGCTTATTAATATATATTTTTTAATTATTATTATTACTTTGTCTTTTAAATGATGTATAACTCTTAATATTATACAGGGTGTTTCAAAAAACAAGGACCATCGCTCGTGGGGTAATTCTCTACTAAAAAATAATAAAAAAAGTCCTATGCACATGGGTCCGGAAACGCATGGTTTCCGAAATACAGGGAGTTAATTTTTTTTTTTTCAATTATTTTCAAATTACTTAAATACGACTCAACCGATTTTAATGAAACTTGAAACTTAAAAGTGTATTAATAAAGTGCATAGTTTTAAGTAAAAATCTGCTTACAGCTGCGGCAGTGGCGTGCGTACGGGGTCACTGTAAAAATGTATTTAGAGAAAGAATATGTGCGCCACTGACTTTTGCCAATTTTGATGCACCAGTTATGAAACTTATTACATAGGCCAACAAAGTTACCTCTTGGTATTTTTTCGTTTAGGGATTCCCTTAGCAGATATGGTTAATTTTATAAAAATGTGCAAAGTACCCATTCGTCGGCGTAATAAAAATGTAATCGTAGAAACACCATGATTATTCAAAACTCTTGTTTTTGTACAATACACAATTGACTTAAAGCTAAAGAAAATGTTGAAAGTGACCACCATTAGTGTTGTTACAAGCATTTAACCTTCTCCGCAAAGATCTTCTTACTCTTCTGCAAATATTATGATCTTCTCTAATGATGACAAATGCATTATCTATTCTTTCCAATAATTCTTCTCGTGTATTAAATGGTGTTTTATAAACTATTTCTTTTAAATGACCCCACAAATAAAAATCTAGTGGTTTCAGGTCCGGAGATCGAGGTGGCCATGGCACCGGCCTTCACGACCAATCCATCGGTGACCATATGTGTCAGCTAAATATGTTCTTACAACTGCTGCAAAATGTGCGGGCGCACCGTCATGCTGAAACCACATTGTACCATTTCTCACAAAAAGTGGTAGTGACTCCGGCAAATCATTTTGTAAACAATTTAAATATGATTCCTGTTCAAGACGATTCGGTAGAACAACAGGACCAATTATGTGATTTCCAATAACACCAGCCCAAGTATTGATGGAAAATTGATACTGCGAATTTGCTACTCGTAGAGAGTGAGGGTTTTTATTGGCCCATGTATGTAAATTGTGAAAATTTACTATACCTTTTCGCGTAAATGACGACTTATCAGTGAATAGTACACGTTTAGAAAAATGATGATCGTGTCTCAGTTTGTTTAAAAACCATTGACAAAACATTACCCTTGGTTGAAAGTCTCTAAGTAGAAGTGCCTGGACACGTGTAAAATGATAGGGATATAAACTTTGCTCCTTCAGAGTTCTGTGAACTGATGATGCCGAAATATTTCCCAGTTCATTGGCAACAATTCTCGTACTTGTACTAGGATCACGTTCAACTCTATTTAATATTGCCTCTTCGACTCGTATAGTTCGGCGGTATCTTCTGCGTCCAGAATTAGCTTTTAAAGGTTTTAAAGATCCAGTTTCTCTTAAATGACTTACAATACGTGGAAAAATATTTTTACCAGGAATTCTTCTTTAGGGATTTGATTTGTTTGTTCATAAATTAACAACATATCAGTCAATTCGGCTGAAGTGTAGTTGATGAAAACCATCTTGATAGGAGGAAATAATATTAATGAGAAGCTTAATATCTAAACACGAATCAAAAAATAACGAAACAAATAAACAAACACGATCAACAAATAACTAAAATCGAAAAAACTGCTAAATTTAAAGAATAACACCAAAACACTTTTGACTTCTACAAAGCACTTTAAAATTAATGAATTTAGAGAACTGTCAAAAACTACAGTTTCGTGGCATTATACGATTATTTTTTGCATTACGCCGACAAATGGGTACTTTGCACATTTTTATAAAATTAACCATATCTGCTAAGGGAAACCCTAAACAAAAAAATACCAAGAGGTAACTATTGTGGCTTATGTAATAAGCTTCATAACTGGTGCATCAAAATTGGCAAAAGTCAGTGGCGCACATATTCTTTCTCTAAATACATTTTCAGTCCCGTACGCACGCCACTGCCCACGTAAGCAGATTTTTACTTTAAACTATGCATTTTATTAATACACTTTCAAGTTCTAAGTTTCTTTAAAATCGGTTGAGTGGTATTTAAGTCATTTGAAAAAAATTGAAAAAAAAAATTAAATTTTAACTCCCTGTATTTCGGAAACCATGCGTTTCCGGACTCATGTGCATAGTACTTTTTTTTATTATTTTTTAGTAAAGAATCACCCCACGAGCGATGGTCCATGTTTTTTGAAACACCCTGTATATTTTAATGCATTTACCAAATCAATGTAAGTCCTATAATAATAAAAAAAATATTTAAGTAGATATACAGGTTGGTCGGTAATAAATGGCTTATAAAAAACGGTGGATTTTGGAATGTGTTTTTTTAAAAAGGTACAGGATGTTAAACATTAATATTTAATTATTTTTTAAGAAGAAATTGAAAAATTTCTTCAGACTGGATTATATTAGATAGTAAGGCGTTAAACTTACTGATTTAGGATTTACCAAGGTTTAAATCTAAAATATTGCTTACTAAGTATAATAAATATAAGATCTTGGGTCAAAATAATTTAAAGTTAAAGCCCTTAATAAGAGCTTTTTTTAAAATGAAAAATAACAGTATGAGCGCAGGGCATTAATAATTTGTTTAATATTAAATATTTTGGTCGTCTAAAATAAAAAGAAATACTTTTCTAAAATTTATTCATGTTTTTAAAGACATAATAAATGATTAATTTTTTTTTAAATACCAGTAATTCAAACTCTACAAACTCGTTGAACGGATTAGCTTTTATCTAATGTTGACTTTTGTTTTTGTTCAGTTTTTAACAAAAATAGGAAAGTTTTGTAACAAACTTGTTGACATTTTTTGCTTACTTTCACACTTTTAAATAATATTTATTACTATTTTTATTGTAATGTTTCTCTACAACATAATTAAAATGATAAAAAAGACGTTAAAATTGACCAAATCAACAAAAGAGTATGGATTAAAACAGATTATATTATTTGCAACATACGCAAACAGCTGTTTGATTAGCTCCATTGAGCTCTAAAGTTTTAGTCATTTATTGCTTCATAAAAGGGATGGTCTATATCTTATCCTTACTTTGTTAATTATTCAAGTGCATTTTGTCTATTTTTTATCTACGCCAAATATCTTAAAACTGCTCTCAGATTTTTGATCTGGGAGCACAACATTTTTAGCTAATCTTTATAGCTATTTAACAAACAACGGTGGTAATAAGGGCAATTTAAAATTGATCATTAATCGCCAATTAATGCCCTAGCTAGTTACAATATTTTTTTGACGATCGTTTCGTTAATAAATTGTGAAAATCACAATAATTATTTAATTTTTTTAAAATATTTTATAGTAGGCAACCAGTCTTACAAATGTCATAATGTTTGTATACGAATGACAAGGTTATGCCTGGTACCAAGCAGAAGTAAACATTTTAGAATTTAAAAAATGGTTTATTTACTATACTATTCCTCTGGTAATTGTAATTATTTTTGTCTGCCTCATTGCAATCATCTCACTTTATTTGAAAAAAAATACTACTGATTGTGCCTCTTCGATGTGTGTATTTTGTTGATAAGTATTTATTAATTTTCTTGTATTAAAATGGTCTGAACTGCTTAACTTTCCGTATACTGTTGACATAAACTTGCAATATTTAAAATTAATTACTAATCTAAGTAGTAAAATCTAGATATTATGTTACCTCCATATAAGTAGATGTATCACTTAACCAACAGATTATTTACCGTCAACTTGTGCTGCCGGAATAGTAAAATTGAAATTAATTGATCTTTGAATTTGTTTTCGGATATTATCTCGCATTTATTTTTGTTTTTTTAATAATTATTTCTAAATAGATATGCGTTTATTTTCTCATAAAACTACCGCTAAATGACAAATTGACAGTTGCATTCTATTTTTTCCTTTAAATTGACTTTAGAGAAAATAAATATGTTCTATAGTTTTGTGGCGGATTCATGTTTCACTTTGTTTTATTTGGGATACTCGCCTTACTACTTTTTGAAAAATGGGACCCCTTCGGTCAAGGTCCCAGGGTATACGAGCTGATCCTGTCCAGCTCTATTGACCCCTATGAACTTGCAGATCGCCTGCAACAAATAAAAAGAATACTCCACAAAAACCCAAAAAAATCACAAATACTTATCTACGTTTCGGTGGCAAGTCGGACATCGTTATCAAGATAAAAACTAAAACAAAAAAATAAACTAAATTTTAAGAAATTTTTAATCTAAAAACTTAGGAAACTCTGATAGCTTTTTTACTTTTTAATTACGTTTTGTCATAAATGACAATAGGTTATTTAAATGGTGTATGTATAGTATAAAAAAAAACCAGAAAGGTGGGTGGTATGGTGTGTTAGTTGATTTTAAGTTTACCTGAATTTACTTCAGCATCAAGCCTAACCATGTATTATTTAAATTAAAAGATATTGATGCTACACATCTGTCTTTATTTAATAAAATAAATGCACTTTTCTTTATTTTACGTTTTTTTGAATAAGTTTCCTTTGCTAAAATGCTAGAAACATTCCAGTTTCTGTTTTTCTAATATATGTTCTATGTTCTTTTATGCGTTTGGCTAATGGTATGGAAGTTTTACCTATATAATAAGTGCACAGTGAGTGAATATATATTGTCTTTTAAATAATGAAGATAATAAAGGAGAGAAATACATTTAGTGGTTACTAATTTAACTAATGTAGTTTTCGCTAATAGTTCTAAGTCAGTTTAGATTATTTAGAATATTAAAAAGTTATTTGTCCAGAACTTTGACAACAAGAAATTCATGAGTAGTAGACATATTTCAAGCTTTAATTTTTAAAGAAATATTGTTTTTTGCCGAAGCAACCCTAAAATAGTTTTAGGTACTGTTTCGTCTAAATTTAGTTGCCCATAGGGTAATCGTTGGCATTATCTAAAATAACTAATAAAGGTCTTTTCAAATTAGAAAGCAGATCATCTCTAACCACTTCTCAAAATTTTCAGCTTTCATCCCGCCATGGTAATATCCTGTTTTTTTTTGATTTAAAAATTCTACTGGCACTATCAACATCCTTTTTCGGAACCTGCATGTAGAATAATGTATATGAGGAAAATATAAGTATATCAATAGTGATTTAATTAAATATACTTTAATGTTTAATAAGAATGCAGCAAGTGTGTTCTGTAGTTTAATGTTGTCTAAGAGCTACAGATTTAATCATATGTCCTATGTATGAAAGAGACTCTAACTGAGGTATCTACCGAATCTGTCATATATTTATTTTTTCTCAGGATACCCCTTATGCTTGAAGTCTAAGTGTTCACATACTACGAGTGTCTAGAGTGAAGTCAAAAGTAAATTACTGATAAGGGACTTACATATATTTAGATTTCATAGTCTCGAAACTCTAGAGATAAAGGTGCAAAGAAAGTGGGAAATGTGAGGTGAACAATAAAGGGATGCATCTGAGTAGACTTTCAATTTGCTCTAATTAGGATATGCAAAAGAAGGAATTACGACAGCTAATGCTTCGGAGCAGAAGCCTTGAAAATATTCATAAAAAAAACAGGTCTCCTACAGCTTGTCGGCGTGCAAGAGGAAGCTTTTTTGTAAAACTATGATAATTTATAAGGCAAAACAAAATTTTATTAGATTATTGTAAAAGTGCTTAACCTTGTAAATTTAAAAAAATAGGCCCTTTAATTTTTCCTTAAATGTAGGAAAGTACATTTTTTTCTAGCATATAATTAGTCATGAGAATGTTTTACCTTTACACTGAAATATACATCGTTATCCTCCTGCGAAAAGAGCTGTTCAAGAAGATCAAGTTTCATCGAGAAACACCCAAAGATTTTAATTTTGTCCTAAATCTTTATTTTCCATAAAACCCTTTGAAAATTTCCTTCTTATGCGTTGCACATTTGGTTTTTCCATTAAGTTACTTATAAATTTCATATTTTGCTTCTTATATTGTCAGCAGCTGGCACTATGGGATCCTAAAAAATACATTCATAAATATATTTAAATCCTAAAATATTTCGCACATCTGAGGAGGTATTTTTAGATAAGGATACTATTAAAACTAGTTATTTTACCTTATGCAATATCACTATTTTGATCTATCATCTTTTTCAAGAAATATATATTTTTTCTTACCTCCGACTCATCATTAGTGATGAGAAAAAGAAGAAGACCAGGCTAGTCTTGGTCTTGGTCTTTCTTCCCCAAAGAAGGGTCTTGGTCTTGGGGTCTTGCACCACCCGGTCTTGGTCTTGGTCTTGGTCTTGCTGCAAAGTCTTGCTGGTCTTGCTTTTTTGGGTAATAATTTAAACCAAGCAATCTTACTATTTATTCTTTTATAAATGATTTAAATCATCTTACAAATTGTAAGTTTCACAGTTTGCGGATGATACGACTATCGCAATAAGTTCAGAAAGTATTGAGAAACTTCTGGAGCTGCCAGTAACTGTGCAGATGAATCGGAGATATTGTCAATTAAACGGTCTAATTTAAATGGTCAAAGAAATTGTACATTTTTCCCCAACTGTTAAGAATTACGTATTTACATTCAAAAATGGAAAATCCTTAAGGAGAAGGACTCATTCTTATCCTTGGGGTTGCACATGGACTCACAGTTAAAGTGGATAAACATACAGATAACATGCACAATATTATCTACCAAGTGTTATTCTGCGAAATCTTAATTTGTAGACATTGACATTTTTTAAAAAAGTACTATTACGCACAGGTTTATTCCTATAAATTACTGATTATTTGTTGGGGAAGTTCAGCGGGCAAGGATCCTTTAGTTCAAAAACGCATTATAAGAACATTCCTTTTAAATCTCATAGAGACTCTTGAGAACTTTTTAAGCAACTACAGATTTTAACAATACCATCTATGATATTTTGTCTTGTGTTTTAATTTAAAGAAAACACACCAACTGTTAGGTTTTGGACAGGAACATAGGACAACCTGAGAAATACATCCGATATCTTAATAACACAACACAATCTTCTCTTACAGCCAACAGTTGCGTAATTATCCATCCAAACTGTATAACCACCTGCCCCATGACATTAAAACCATACAGAGCATTTCAGTCTTCAAATCTAAAGTTAAAAATTTTTTAAACATAGTTTTACTCTGTAGCTGAATTTTAAATTGTTTTAATTTGTAGGTGGGTTGGTAGATTTACATTTGTGTATTTTTTTTGTGTTTTATTATGTATTTTTTAAATGGATTCTGTTGACGTTTTCTATGCATACATGTATGTTTAAGGGAATAAAGAATTTTTAATTTTGAATTTTTTGAATTTTTAAATAAAATATAAATTTTTGTAATACTTACAAATAAATAAAGATAAGACTATATTTTTGCTTTAAAATTTTAAAATATACCAATTTTAACCATACATGTACATTTAATTTTTTTGATTAAAAGGTATTTTAAATAAAAGGGTTTATTTATTTATAGCGCTTCATTTCAGTGATAGGAAATATTTAAATTTTTTTTGAAGAAGTATATAAAATTACAATACTGAGTACTCTGAGGGCAGAAAAAAAACTTATAATTTCAACCACATGTGAAATTTCCATGAAAATGATTCTGATATGTAAACATTGGTTTCTTATTAAAAAAAAAGGTATTTAGGAAGCTTTTCAGTTCAAATAAAAATTATTTGTTCAAATTAGTCAAACATTTGCCGTACAAAGTTTGTACAAATACCTTATAAATATTCTGCATATACAAGGTGGCTCGATAGTGAGACAAAGATCGATATATCCGAAACCGTTTATAATGGTAAAAAACTGAATATACAAAAATTATAGAAAAAGGGCGTAAAATGTAAAATTATTTTCTATTTCAGAATTTTTCAAAAAATTCACTACCACTCAAGAAAATTTCCTTATTTTTAGCTTTTAACCTAAAATAAAAAAATTATAGCAAAAAATTTATTTAAAAAAATCGCTTCCCTGTATATTATGCTGGAAATTCTTGAACTGTCATATAGATACAATGTCGACGTAGATGGATATATCATTTTCGGTTTTGACAAAAATAACGTTACCATTATACTTTTGGCATTGTTTTGACTTTTCCGTCTAAATCGGAAGTGAAATTTAAAATCCATTTATATAAAAAGTATTCCTATATAAAATTACAAATATATTTTTATTTAAAACCCATTACTTTTAGATTTATATTTTAGTTTAAAAGGAGAAATCTAATGATGCCATTTTTAGGGTGGCACAAAAATAATGTTTTCCTGTTTTTGGGAAAATTTTTTGATCCAGTAAGGGGCATCACTAGATACCTAATTAAAAAAACATTAGAAATAGGTAAGTAATTTTCAGTCTCATAACTTTTGTACCTTAGTTTTTTTTGTCGTAAACGGTTTTGGAGATATCGAGCTTTGTTGGACCATTGAGTTACAATCTTATTATTTTTGAAACGTGTTACTGAATCTACTAGTTATCGTTTTTAGAAAATTTTTATTAAAAACGAAGTGAACGATTTAATTATTATTTATTAAAGAAAGCTGTTACTCATATAATAATCGCCTTTAGGCAGTTCTCGACACTTTTTTTGTCATGTCTGTATGAAATACCTCTGTATATTGACAAAAAAAATTGAATATTATAATTAAAAAAAAAGTGACAAAAGTGCAAGAGTCTTGCAGGTCGGTCTTGGTCCTGCGTGTCTTGCACCCCCTTTTTCGGTTTTGGGTTTTTCCCTTTTGGTTTTGGTCTTGCAAGCGAGAAGGCGGTCTTGGTTTTCCGGTCTTGGTCTTGCTGCAAGACCAAGACCATGACTAATCACACTCTGAAGTGGGTTTCGAAGTTTTCTGAACTGGAAATACACTAAATATAGTAATCACTGTAATCATCCCAAAAAAATATCTATTCTAGTGGTTTTTTTTTAAAAACCAAAAAAAAATAAAAACTTAGTCCAAAATAAAAAAAATTGAAATAAAAAAAATTTCAAATAGTCCACACAAAAAAAAAAATAAATAAAAACACGGGGAGAGTAACTCTAATTCACTAATTACTTTAAAACACAAAAAACACAGCAAAACACATGAAAAATTTAATACAAAAATTGAAACTCCTTTAATCCGTTACTGGGTGATTTACGCCAATCAGCTGATTTTGATTTTTTAAAAAAATTTTGGTAATTTTTAATAACCGATTCTTATGGGGAAAACCCAAAAGGACTTAAAACTATAAAAATTAGAATTTTAATTTTTTAGATTATCATTTAGATTTTCTATCATGTTACGATCTTATCGATGTCGATCATATTTGTGTGAACTCAACATATTTAAGTAGGTTTTTATTAAAATTTAAAAAAAAATTTAAAAAAAAAAAAATCCGGCCAACAAGACACATTAAAAAATTTCTCGCTTAGAGCACCATAAAATAATTTGTGCTTCAAGCGGGAAAAAACCCCTTTTTTAACTAAATAATTTACCCCCTTCAGAATGTATTTCTTTTTAAAAAAAATTTTAAAAAAAATTTATAAAAAATTTTAAAAAATTAAAAAAATTTTTTTTTTAAATATTTTAAAAAAAAAATTCTTTTTTTTAATATTTTTTTTTTTTGTTTTTTTTTTTTTATAATACCTATTTTAAATTAAAGTTTTAAAAAAATTTAAAAAAAAAATTCTGGGGGAAAAAAAAGTTTAAATTTTCCCCTGCACTTTATTGCATAGGGTAGTTTAATCTAACTTTAATTAAAGGCAAAAAGAGGATAATAAAACTGTTTTTTTTTTTTTTTGTGTTTAAAAAATTAAAAAAAAAGAATATGTCCAAAAAATTTTCCCTGAAACTGAATTGCTAATAGCAGCACTTTTGGTTTTACAATTTTTAAAAATTTTTGGGAAATTTTTTTAAAAAAATCCTTTTTTTAAAATTTTTTTTTTATTTAAAAATCCTATAAATAGTGTCTCAATAAAAAACGAATTTTTTAAAAAGGAGGGAAAGGAAAAAAAAATAAAATAGTAAAATACTTATTTTTCATCCCTTTCAAAACCATACCTTCGAATATTTAATTTTAACCCAATTAAACCAAAAGCTACTTTTTTAAATATACAGCGTGCCAAGGTATGGGGCCGAATAGGTCATGTTTTGAAAGACAGGATATGTCAATAAGCGATATAGACGTATCCGTTTGGACAACCAACTTAATACTTGTTTAAATAGTATTCTTTTTTTTCTTATGCCAATGCCATTTTCTGGGCGGGGAAAAGTGCAAATTTTTTTAACTCCCTTGGTTTATTACCCCATAAAAAAAAACAGCGATGTATATTAAAACTTTTCCCCCTTTTTATTTTAAAGATAAAAATGCCCGTCCCAGATCAAAAATAAAAAATAGTATCTTAAAAAAACAACATTACCCTATGGGCTGGCCAAAAAATTTTCCCCGCCAAAATCCTATTGAACATGCTTAAAACATGTTAAAGGGCAATAAACTCCCCTTCAGCAGTCAAGAACCGTCTATGTGATATGTATTTTTAAGATATAAAAAATGACTAAAATTTTCGACGTTCCGAATGCAGTAAAAAACCCCCGAAATTGGCATTTTATGGACTTTAGGGGGGGTTCATAATTTCCCACCCCACCGTAAGGTCGTATTTCTACCTGATGGAAGAAAAAATATTTATGATGCTTTTTGCAGATGTCTATGGGCCCGAACTGTTCTCACCTCTGTTGGCGGTCATAAAGGACCATTTTGGATTTTTATTGCAGTCAGAGATATCATATGTCCAGTCATTTTTTTAAAATTTTAAAAAATACTATACAAGCTTTAATTCAAGAATGGGACAAAAAACTTGCCAAAATTTGAACAATCTTCTTGGAGTATATAAGAATATTATTTTTTACAGTTAAATATTTGTTTCTAAATAAAGATTTGTTTTTTTTTTAAATTTTTTTTTATTTTTTATAAAACATAATCAAAAATTTTAAATTTATGCAAGAGGCCCATCATTTTGGTTTTTTTTTGGGGTTTAAAATAATAAAAATTGGGAATCACTGAAGATAAATCCAAAATACATACGTTCCTTTTATATTACTAATTTGTATTGAATGCAGCAAGGTCCATGGCTATAATTAAGTATTTTTTTGAAAACGTTTACATGAAGGTATCTAATTTGTGCAAATTATAAAGTGGGGAAACACAAATAAATACCAAGTTTCCGAACAAATATACCCCGGATTTTTTTTTAATACAAACCTGACAAAGATGTTCAATGTTAAATTTAAATTCATTTTTATGTTGAATAATTTTTGTACCAACGAAAAAAATATTTAGTAGGGATTAGTTTGCATATTTAACCTTGCATACAATTTACATTACATTTTACTTATCGTTTAGTAAAAAAATTTAAAAAGAATCAAAGAGGCTTTCTTTTAGAAAAATCTGAAACATTTTAAAAACAAAATATTAAAAAAAAAAAAAAAATTTTTTTTTTTTCTTTAGTCGGTCAACTTTTTGTATTGGTCGTGAAAAAGTTGAAAAAAAAAATTTTTGTAAAAAAATTGCCTATTTAAGATAGAATTAAAAGAAATTGTAAAATGTTTTTTCAAAATTCAAAAATAAAAAAAAATAAAAAAATCTCCCAAAATCTTTTTTTTATTTACCAAAAGCAATAAGTTTTTAAATTTTTAAGCTTGTGTTTACTGGATCTATACTTCTTAAAAAGCAAATTTTTAGTAAAGCTAACAGTTAGGTTTTCCTTTAAAAATATAGGCCCAAAATAACATTTCAAAATACCAGCCCAAAAC
>JAHBCN010002748.1:0-47500 GCA_019359885.1 Listronotus oregonensis
TTTTAGACTTCAGTCTTTTTAATGCCAGCTTTCTCTATCGCCTGGTTAGGTAGGAAAATACAGCATTTTTTTATATAGTAAATCAAATCCTGCGCAAATTTAAAATTCTAAGACAATTATAACCTTAGAAACTCAAGATTAATCAGATTGCACAATTCTAAAATACCCCCTAAATATACAAATAATTTTTTCACTATATGTATCTATTTTACGTTTCCACCCTGCCGGAAAGTGCCCAATAATTTTAATCAGTCAGTATTAAAATTGGCGATTTCCAAAATCAAATATCTTAGAGCTCACTTGACAAAACTTTCTCAATTTTTTCATAGATAACAAAAATATCTGTGCGAATAAACATACCCAATTTTATACATTTATGTTAAAGAAGATCAAAGTTATGATAGAGGGAAAGCATCCTGGAAAATTTGGTGTAAAATACATCATTCGTGAGGTAAACAAATTATACACGGCGTAATATAATAAAATAAGAAATGCTAAGTCTAAATATAAAAATATCTCTAAATACTTAAAGGAAATAGGTATTTGTTACAATATACTACACTACAAGTATATTCTTCATATTTCAAAGATAAAAAATCAAATCAGTAGGCTCAGTTTTATTTGATGCTATAAGATGATTATAAGTGAAAAAGTTGATTATCTTTTAAAAATAAAACCTATAAGAAATTCCTAATATAGTAAGACGAACACCGATAGAAAAATATACTGAAGTATATAAACCTAATCTATTTATCAGATTATTTGATCAAATTTTTCTACGACCTTACTAGATTTTTGTTTTACTCTTTGTCTTAGATCCTTTATATCCCACATTAGTTTTATTGAAAATAATTTTATTTATTATTTTATAAAAATGTTACGTTTGTATTATTGTTTTCTTAAACCCTAAATAGTATTTTTCAGTTTATGGGATCAATTTTTTCAATGATCTTAATCGATTTCTGTAGTTTTTATAACATCCTTTTCACAATAGGACTTACCAAACTAACACAAATTTATCAATGCTTATCTACTTTTCGGTGGCAAGTCTGCCACCGGTTTTAAGATAAAAATAAACATAAAAACTTAATTAAAAATTAATTAAAACCTTAAATTTAAATTTTTGGAGCTTTGATAAAATTTATCAAGATTCTTAAATCGCTTTTTTTGACGTACATGATAATAATTTGTTGTAAGCGGTATTAAGAAATAAATAATGGGTGTTTTTTTGGCTGATCAGCCATTCAGCCTGTCACAAAGTGTTACTTTAAAAAAAAGGGAAGCCTTGTATTTTATTATTTATGTAATTTTTTAATTATTAAAAAAAGTTTTGAATTTTATTTTTTCTAATTATTTATCATACTAATAATAGAGGGTAAATAAAAGCTAAACCTAACACATATATGACAGGGACACATACTTCACACCACTAGGGTCGATCAGGGCGACTTTTTACTGTAAACACACAAAGAGGACCACTTAAAAAGAAAGAAACATAAGAATAAGATATGGGTAAGACTATCCTACTGCCAACTATCAAAAAGCATCAAATATAGATAAAAGTAATTTATAATTTTATGTGTATTCTGTTCAAAAAAGAAATGTTTATTTTTTTCACTAAAAGAACAAAAAAATATTTTTGGGGGAATGTTTGTATTTTTTTGAAATTTACCGGTATTTTGATTTTTTTGAAACTTTAGGCCTTTTGCGCGATTTTAAATTTTGAAAAAAATATATATTTTTTTCTTTATAATGACGCCTATGCGCAAGTTTTCCGCGCTATTAGAATTGTATTGCAGAAAAAACGCGTTTTTCGATCCACCCTATTATACACCTTTGTACTCTTTAGGGCTAAAAGATTCAGGATGTTAAAAGGGCAAATAGCTTAATACTCTTTGGTTAAAACATTATATAGATTGTTTGTCTCGGCTATATATTTATTGCAATAAAGAATATATGATCTAGTTCACATTTAACATCACAAGTATCTCATTAATCTGAAGGTAATATTTTGATTTTATACAGATGAGCAGGATAACAGGCATGTCCAAGTTTCATGCGTATAATTGATGTTATATACTTTCTAGGGACAGTTAGGTTTTTATGCCAGTAATTAAATGGAATTTCAGTTACAAGCTGAGTATATCTTGTGGGTTTGTTTTTGTGTTGTGTTAATTTATTTTACGTTTTACTGAAATAACTTTAGCATTAAGCAAAGTTAACCAAGTATCATTTAAATAACTGATATTGATGCCACATAATTATCTTTATTTGATAATATATATTTATGCACTTTCATTTACTTTACATTTTTTTGAACAAGTTTTTTTTGCTTAAATACTAAAAGCATTTAATTAACAACAATTACCAAAACACCTTTATTGTATTTTTTAAAAGGAATAAATCAGTTATAACTAATTAATGTCATGTAGGACATTACGTTAAAAAAAACGATCTCAGAATCTCTATAATTTTTATCAAAACTCTTAAAATTTTAATTTTAATTATTTTTATTGTTTAATTTGGTTTTATATTTTTTTTTTCTTGAAAACGGTGGCAGATAAGTTTTGAGATTTTTGTTTTTTTTTAAGATTTTTTTTTTCTGTTTCAGGCGATCTGCTGAGTTCAGAGGTGTCTATAGGACAGGCTAAGTCTCTATACCCCGGGACCCAGATCGAAGGTGTCCCATTGTGTAAAGTTTCTTTTCGCGTGGACCCAACGAGGACTTTTACATTAATGATAATTAAGTCACTCAATAAAAAATAATGATATAAGTAAGTTTATTTTAATAATTGAACATTAATTTACATTTTATCACACCTTTTAAGCTACTACTAAGGAATTTTGGATTTGTTTTTATTAAATTGCTTATAAATATTTTAAAAATTTACAAATCTGTTTGCTAACCATACTAATATAATATTAAATATAATATTTTACAATAGTAGGTTATAATTTTAGGGTATCAGAAAATCTATTATTAAACTGCTGGGCTTTAATAGATGACAATTTAGGGCAAATCGCAAAAATGTTGGATTTAGGACAGAGACTGAATTGCATACTCTGGCGTGCTTTTTCAATGAATATCGTCATGCATTCCTGGAATTTTTCATTGATTTTTCTATCTTAACCTGTTTGTTGCTTTTTAGAATAATAAGCCTGGACACGAAGACGGGTATTAAATTAACATTGCTAATAATATTTTTTGTTATCATATTTATCTTTGTTTATTTTTTCCAAAACACTTTTTCAGATGGATAATACATGAATACAAGTAATTTTTAACTTTAATAATCACGTAAAGGTTTTATGGATTTCTAAACTAAGCTAGGACAAAAAAAATAAATGTATTATTTTATAACAGAGTTTTGGTTATTTATAAATTTATATATAAATATGAAAAAATATATATATTTATATATTAATATAATATATAAATATATTATATTAAAAAACAAAATTACTTACCTAAATATAATACAAACTCATTACTAAAAGTACTCGTAATTATATTTTTTGTATTATATTCTTTAAATCTTTAGCTTTTAAATTAAATCTTGCCAAGTGATTACATTAGGGTGATGTAAAAAGTTTATACTAGAAAAACAGTTAAAAAATAATAATTAAAGGTTTAATTTAAGTTTTTTATACAGGGTGATTTATGAGGATATGTCAATACTTCAGGTACGTAGTCTGGGTCCAAAAATAAACATAAAAGTCTATACAAATATGCGTCCGCAAGGCCTTTGTTTCCGAGATACAGGGTGTTCACCACAGAGCTGACATGTGCTAAGCAGTAAATGATGGAATTTTAAAAATTATAAAACCTACCTTATGTTTTGCCGAACTTAATTTAACAACAATAATTTTATTGAAAATTAAAATACATATTGTTTAATTATACATTTTGTTTTTTTTTATTTTGCTATAATAAAATCAGATGCGTTGTAATTTTTTTAAATCCAAATATCTCGAAAACGGTTGCTTATATCAACTTTTAACAAATATACCTTTTTGACGTAAAAATAACAAAACAATTATTTAATTTACTTAAAAGTAATACAGGGCCGTACCAACAAGTTGTGATCGTTCCAAATATTAAAAAGACGTGTAGGTGGCTCCCCCTACAACTAAGAGCCGTAATAAGATTAGATTTCGATTACACCAAAAATCTCCAGATACCAATTTTTACTTTAATATTTATAATTATAATATCATAGATTTTATTTAAAAACTAGAAAAATTAAATAAAATTTTAACACCCTGTATTTCGAAAACGAAGGCCTTGCGGACCCATATTTGTATAGACTTTTATGTTTATTTTTTGACCCTGATTACGTACCTGAAGTACTGACATTTCCTCATAAATCACTCTGTATATTTTTAGCTATATTGGAGGTAATAAAAGTTATTTGCTGAAACAATTAAAGCTTAAGTTTTAAAATAATATTTATACCCTGATTTAATTATTTTTTAAATGTGTCTAACAATTTTATTTTAGTCCCAATACAAATAAATTCCAAATGGACTGGGTAATTCAAATTTGATTATAACCATTGGTATCTCGGCAACTATACAAAGATGGTTAAATTAGGACAAAGTTGGGCATTTATGTGACTAACAGTATGCCGTTTTCTTAAAAGTGTTAGACAATTTTATGGTTTCAATAACACTAAAGCCTTGGACTTCCATTGTCTTTATTTGTTATTTGTTACACAACGTTTCGGTTAGTGATGTATCTCTAACCGTTTTCAAGTGATAACTAAAAACTATTCTTAAAAGCTACGACTTATATACTATCCCTTGTTCACCCAACCTTGACCGACTTTTCACGGTTGCCAGATATTCGGAATGTCCATACTAAGCTTGCTAAATACATATTGGTTGTTTACAATTATTACAGCTTTTTTATTTTTTTTTCTTCCAGTGGGTTTCTTTATGAATAGTTTTTGCTATTGACCATTGTATGATGTAGTCATGGATGCCATCACTTACGACAGAAAAATAGACGACGTTCTTCGGAAAGTACATACAGATCTCTTGATCAAGATCCAACAGCATCCATAAAGAACAAAATAATTTACAGGACCCTAAGGAAATACAAAAACTTTTTGAAAAATGAAACAAGAAAAGCTTTAACATCACATAACAGTAAACCTTCCCATCTCTATGGACTACCGAAGATGCACGAGGACAATATACCCTTAAGGCCCATCACCAGTTCTAGAAATGCACCCACGACTGCACTGGCAAAACACCTTTTAGAACTAATTAAACCAATGGTCGGTAAGTCTCCATCTTTTGTTAAGAATTCTAGTCATTTTGTTGATATTCTCAAAAAAGTAGAAATAGGACCAGACGATACTTGTTGGCGAGTTTTGATGTGAAAAGTCTGTATACAAGCGTACCAGTAGAAGAATCGTTAAGCATTATCCGAGCCAAACTTAACGAAGATAAAACACTAGTAGAATGCACCACCCTGCCGCATCCGTAGTTCCTATTTTCAGGTGAAAGATAAGTACCACGCGCAGGATCATATACTTGTTATGGTTTCATTGCTTTCCTACTTTTTTAATTACCGGATTAATTAATTAAATTGTATTATTTTATTTTTTTTACTTCAGATATTGTTTTAGTTAAATACGCATTGTTAAGTGCAATTTGCTTAATTTAATTTTATATATCTGAAATTATTTTAAAATTGTTATTTACTTTTTAAATTACTTTTATTGTTTATGTTTATGTTATTAATTGTTTTATTTTATTTTATTTTTTTAATTCTTACCATTATTTTAATTAAATGCCACTTATTAGGTGCAATTTGCTTAATTAAATTAAAATATTATTAAGAAAATTGCACTTATTGGGTGTATTTAATTAAAACAATAGGTGAAATTAAACAAAAAAATTAAAATTAATCAAATTAACTTATTCAATAATTAAAGACGTAAAATACAAGTACAAAATAATTTCATACATAGAAAATGCATTTAATGAAGTAGCTTTTGTTCCAAAAAAACAAGCTTCGGATGGCGTTTGGGACATACAATGCTACAGGTAGACGAGCGCAAAAAACTCTCATTACTTAAATCTCTAAAAATTTATTAAAATCAAAAATACAGACCAGATTCTAAATAAACAGTTGAAAACCAACAGTTTACCATTGTTAAATATATTTATTTTATGACACTATTTTATTTAGGTTTTTACCTATCAATAAACAAAATATTTCGATGTAATATAAAAGAGTCAAGTATAAACTGAGATTGTTATTTGCATTGATAAAGCCCCAGTCTAGCGAAAAATGTTTGCCTAATTTATATATAAAAGTTTAAACTAAATTACTGAAAGTCAAGAATAATTGTAAATTTTTTTAATAGTGTGTAAAAAAGGGTTATTAAATATTTTTTAACTATAAAAGTATAAAAGTATTTATTTGAATTTTTTTAGCTCAATTGATGCATTTATAAAACCATAAGATTTGTTATTCATGTTTAAAATTTAGGTGTGTTTATTATTAATATGCTATTTTTTCATAAAACCTATCCTTAATAAAAAAAATGCAATAAAAATTTAAATTAAAAATATTTTACCTTTTAAAACAATTAAAAAAATATTACGTTTAATCTTTCGGGAAGCAACCTATTATCAACCAAGTAGTATGTTGGGCACTTTTATCACTGACACTTAAAATTGATAAAAATATCCCAAAAGATAAAAAAATCTTTAAGACAAACACATTATTTTTGATTTTCTAGATAAGTATCGACATTAGAAACACGCAGGGAAAGAAGCATTGGGGGTCATTTATTCATTCAACTCCTCGAATACTGTTATAATGGACTTTTTTAGCACGTCTTTTGTCAAGATTGTCATTTTTTAAACTTGCCGAGTATATAAAAAAAATTACCATCAACCGGAACTTATTTAAAAATATATATATAGTTAATATTTTCTTTATTTTTCAGGTTTAAAATTCGTAACATATTTTAAAAAATATTCTGTGTTAATGGGGTTACTTACAATTAAATAAAACAAAAATAAAATATAGATTGATAGCTTTAAATGTAGAAGGTAGTTATGTGTATAAGGTTAGTAAAGGCACTAACTTGATATTTAAAAGGTACTTGAAAAAAATAGGTTAGATATCTAAAAACCCGGCACTTACAGTACCTATTACTTAGACTTCATATAAACCATCATAAGCTGGCTAAAGATAAAAAAATATACATGTTGTTACAAATTTAAATATATCTTTGCATGTAGTTATGGTCAATTAGGGTAAACAATTAGAAAATGCTTGATAAGAGCAAATATCTGCATTTTAAAGGTAAGATATATCACGTTTACAAATTTAAATTATTTAAAGCAATATGAAAAAATACAATTAAACCGCTGTAAAAATATAGCTTAAAGTCAATAACGTATTAGTATTTAAAAATCCCTGAACCTAGACAAGAAAAAAGTTATTAGGAAACCGTCAGGAGAGTGTTTAATTTCTTATTTTTTTTTTTTCAAGACAAGACAGGACATTGCTCATCATGACAAGGTTTCCTGCTTTGACCCTAGTTTTCTTTTTAAATTATCTGCAAGTTCACAAGGGTCAGTCAATTTTGTGTACTCCATTAGTGCATATATCTATGACGCGAAATCTATTTTTAAATAAATGACTATTTCACAACAACTAAATATTTTTAGTGATATTATGGGTAATTAAAAACGAAATAGGTTTTTCGAAATAAGGCTTCCCATGGGTTCATCGCTTCCTCAGTGGTAGGTAGGTAGGTAGGTTTAAAGTGGGTGGGTATAACACCCTTTCACCGCGACCGATCGGTCTATTGTGGCTCAGTTTAGGATGGTGGTGCCATGATCATTTCGTTATAATAAAACAATGCACAATATCTCTTTTATTATTTTTAAAATGCTACACAATTCCCCAGTGGTAGCAAATATTTATATGGAATGGTTTGACAAACATGCAATTAAAACTGCATTAATCAGACTAAAAGTTTGGCTAAAATATGCTGACAATACCTTTATTGTATGGACAGGTAATAACGAAGAACTTCAAGGTTTCTTAAAACATCTAAATTGCCTCCGACCTTGTATTAAATTCACAATGAAAAAGAAACAAAATTCGGCCCTACCTTTTCTCGACGTTCTAGTCAAACGAAATAATGGACATACAAACTTCGGTATACAGAAAACCCACCCACACTGGACAAATTTTACCTCTGAATTCTAATCACTCTAACGAAACCAAACAGAAGGTTATTCGTACTCTATATAACCGTGCAGTGACCTTATGTAACAGTAGGAAATCCATGCAAGAGGAAATAGGTAACATAATTAGAGATCTTAAGCCGAACGGATACAGTGAGAGACTAGTAAAGGAAACAATCGAAAAATATCAGAATAAGACAAGAAACTTTTACTTAAACGAGACTCTACGTGACCAAATATTTATGACAATTCCATATATTAAAGGAATTTCATAAAAGATCCGCAGAATCGCGAATAAGTATAATATTAAAACGGCAGTTAAATGCCAAACTACTCTAAGACGTATTCTTACTAAGACGAGACCAGACAACAATGTTTCAAATAATGACTGTATCTACCAAATTCCCTGTGAATGTGGTGAAGTTAGGGTTAAAGAATACAAAAAACATACACAACGAGCTGAAACGTCGAAGTCAGGGATTGCCGAACATGCTTGGTCAAAACAACACCGCATACAATGGTCGGAAGCAAAAACCATTCATAAAGAAACCCACTGGAAGAAAAAAAAATTAAAGAAGCTGTAATAATTGTTTACAACCAAAACGTATTTAGCAAGACTAGCATCGATATTCCGAATATCTGGCAGCCGTTGCTAAACCGTAAAAAGTCTGTTAAACTTCGGTGAACAAGGGATGGTATATAAGTCGTAGCTTTTAAGGATAGTTTTTAGTTATCACTTGTAAACGGTTGGAGATACATCACTAACCGAAACGTTGTGTAATAATTAATAAATAAAGACAATGAAAAGTTCAAGATTTTAGTGTTATTAAAATAAGTTCTAATTAAGAACTTTGCAGATCTACCTAGTGTGCCTGTTAATATTAACTAAATCATAAGAATAACCTTTGCATTTTTTTACTATATACAAACCAGATTACTTTTCCTAACTGTTCTAAATATCTCAAATGATATTACAGAGCATCAAAGACGAACCCTATTTTTTGAAATTCTCGACGAGTATCGACAGTAAAAACGCACGGAAGGCCGCAATGCAGGCCGTTTATTGAATAAACTCTTCGCTTGGCTAGAACCAGACTTTGATTTTCCGTCTAATGGATCTCGACAGTTTTATAATGGACCTTTTTTGCACTTAATGGTTTTGTAATCGGGGTCGCTTTGGGCCTTTTTCAATACAGTTTACTTCACACATACTTACCAACCTTAAAGTGGGCTTATTTATAACTGTAAAATAACAGCTCTGCAGTAATAAAAAATACATATACAGCTTGTCTAAAGCTATAAGTTATATCATAAAATTAGACTAAGTTAAGCAAACCTTATATTATATCTAATATTTAATTTAGTTATAAACTATGGAAACAGTTAAACTGGTTAAACTTTTTAAATTTACATTTATTATAGTAACGGAAACCTTGTTAAAATTCATTTAAAAGGTGTTTGTTGGGAATATTTTCAGTGCAAGAAAAAAACAGAGTACGTGTACTGTGCGTTTAGTTTTTTTAAAATACTGGCTAAGCACTTATTGCAATAGTTTATTTTACTTTCTATATAATATTTTTTGTTTAAACATGAGTGTCTCCATATACGTATTTTAAAACATTTACGACCAGGTCCACAGTGACAATATCTACTGCATTTAGACGCTTTAATATTTAGCAGTTGCTGTCCTAAGGTAGGACAGAAATTAAGCCTATTGTCTTCCATTATACGGTATATTTTTTTCTAGGGTTGAATCGTGCTACAGAAGACAATGCCAATACGTTGCCGAGTGTCATTTGTTTGCAGGGGTCATTTCATTATCTGTTGTAATTTTATTTTGTTAGTTATTTCTACTTATGAGTTAGTTTTACAGAAAATCCAAATTTTAACTAAATATCATGAGAAATTGTAAATTTAGCTAAACAAAGCCTATTTAAGCTATTTAGCTAAGTCTTTAAAACACATAAAATGTACATACATGCTTTAGTTCTTGAAAAAAAAAATAGTTTTATGTATTTTAAAGAGATAATCTTCCTAGCAACAATAAATTAAAAAACTATACACATTAATTAAAAACATTTTTTTAAGAAATTATAATAATTAAAACTATGTAGTCCTGTTGTTAAATTTATTTTATCTAGCATTAACAATGTAATTAACAATTTTAAAAATATATTTAACTGTTTACTTAGAATTACGTTTTAAGAACTAATCAGATTCAAAAAATATAAATTCTTGTTTTTTGTTGGGTAAATATATTAAAAAAAACCTAGTTTCACAATAAAGTTTATATATTATTGCAAAAAAATATATTTCCTTACAATGTAGAAAATACTTAGTTTTTATAAAATTTAAAAAAGTGTAACTACGAAAGGGGTTTACAATATTACAAGACAACCAAAAAGTGAAAATATAAAAAAAATCTTATATTCCCTACCTTCATTTATATTTTGATAGACATTTCTGTTTATTAAAAAAATGCGATATTTAATTAAAAAAATTGTTATATAAGATGAAAAAAAATTACAATTTTTTTTTTCATCAAAGTAAACACACCCTATTTTGCAATATACAAAAAAATCACTATATATAGCAGGAATAATATGCTAAAAAATAAATAATATTTGCGATATCATAATTTACCTTTTTATACAAGAAACATAAAAATGCAAACTTATTGTAACATACTTGCTTATGTCTTCATTTAAAGAAATTATTTAATGTAAATAAATAAAACTTTTATATTTCAATTCACATTAAATACATTTTTTGAACTGTTAATAGTAGATATTTAAAGAAATTTCGATTTCTTTTTGGGATACCAAGTGAAAAACTTGAAAAATTTTGTCCTGTATTACTTTAGTATTACCAAGGTGTTATACCCACTCACTTTAAACCTACCTAAACCTAGTATTAAAGTGACATAAAAAAATCGTCTAAAATGGCCCCATAAAAGCAAGTAGAAGCTTCTTGTGGTGTACAAAATTGGGTCATTTTCTACCACTTTATCTTTTACCAATCTGCAGGTTCTGTTACCCCACGAGAGCAATATGCTAAACAAATTTGATGTCGAGAATATATTTTTTACCGAATTTTTTTTTCTTAAGAATATTGCTTAAATATTTTTTCAGAATTTCTAGTTACGATATTTTATTGCAAGTACTGTTGTTAAGATATGGGCCTGCAATGCCATGGACACATACTTTTCCCAAAACAACATTATATTTATTATTCTTCGATAAGTTTATGCACACATTACAAAAATTTAAAACATTACTCTATGACTGTCTATACTTATGCTTTAATTTATTTTTAAAAATATCTCATGATATTTTTTTAGTAAATTTTATATTTTATTAGTTTTATTTAAAAAAATCAAATAAGGTGATTTCTTCTTTTTGTTAAAGTAAACTTATTGGAACTCTTAATAAAAAAACATATCAAGCCAAAGTTGGGTCAATTATTAATATCTCGCTCTTTAGTAACTTTGGTTACTTGTTTAAGACTTTTCTTTTTGGAAAACACTCCCCAACAACATTAATCGTAAAAGAACAGTTGGTATCATTTTGCAAATGAATCGCAGAGGCAAGTTGTTGTGGGTAAGTTGCGGAGTTGGAGATTGCCGTTGAGGTGCAATTGAACCGGTCGTCGTTACAGGTAACAGAGACATATTATTGCTTGCTAGAAGACGGTACAATGGGCCTTGAGTGCGTTTTGCTGTGTTCAAAGATAGATGAATTTTGGGTTAATATTTTGTTTGATTAGTCCTTCCTGAACCTTGTAGAGCTTTCTAGGTAGCCTTCTGATGATGATGACTTTCAACCTCCAAGTCTTTTAATATTCGTTATGCCTTCACCAGAATTAGCTAACATTGTAGCTGAGGAACGGCGAAAGCTATGTCCCGTGTAAAGTTCTGGGTTTGGAAGACGTAAATAGGCAGCTATTTCAGAGGGCATCTTGCCAAAAGTATTTATTCCTATGCACTGGACAGTACAAGCCATTTTTTTGTAATTGACAAAAAATCTTCTGTGTGGTGTTTCGGGCTTTCGTAAACTGGAATACTTTCTATACAAAGCTAGATATTTTCCATTTTCATTTTCCTCGGAAATGACAAAACTTCGGCTAGAATGGTTTATGGAATATTTACAATTAAAAGATTCCCCTTATCGTCAATATCATCAATGCTAATTTTCATCAATTATTCTCGACGACACGCACCAGCTAGACCGAAAATTGTAGCTACCTTCATCGCTAGATAGACATCATTTGGAGCATCATTAATAAATTTTGCTATTTCATCTTTCAAAAAAATTTTGGCCTTCTTGGGTCTAAATCCCACATTTTGCTTCTTCAAAAATGATGTAACTTTGAAATATTTCCTTAAATCCATGTTCTTTTTGATCTTAATGACACTTTTTAACATGGAATAACTTGACCATAAGGTATTGGGTTTACATGTTTTAGCAAGTTCCGCAAAATATGCCATAAAAACTTCTTCTTTCATACTTTAATTTTTTTCTCGCCACACCAGCTTGTAAATGCTGTATATTCTTTCTCGTACCTGTGCCTCGACTTGGACGGCAACAAATCTAAATTTGCTATTTCGGCTGCTTTAAGAATGGATTCAGGTAATTCCTTGTCAGAAGACTCCATGGGAAACGTTTTTAATTTAAAATCGACGATACTGATCAGAATGTACTAAAGACACTTTTAATTATCGATGACTTTTAATGACTTTGATCTTTTATAATATGGACACCGGCCCCGGTCAAAACTAAAAATCTGACAAGCAAGTTTAATATATACCAGGATGGTGAATATTTCGTTGATTTTACACCTAATTTGTAGAAATAAAAGAATACTATGCCAATAATAAAATTATACTAAGTCAAACTTCAGAATTAAAAACATTTTAAGTACCTGTTTAGGTGGGAAAATTGCAAGGGTTTACTTTTCCGCACTAGTGGAAAAGTGACACTTTCTAAACTAATTTGCGTGCGAAAAGTGCGCTCTCCACACGCTAGTAGAAAAAATTACATACCTAGGTATAAATAGTAAATATAGTATATTGCAAAGCATATATTACAAATTAACATTTTATTAGTGTCCTATGAGTGTCCCCATACACGTATTTTAAGACATGTATAGCCAGATACACAGTGACAATATTTACTGCAATTAGACGCTTCAATATTTAGCAGGTGTTGTTCTACGGAAAGGAGAAATTGTCAAGCTTATTGTAGGCAAATGGTTGGGACATTGTTTTTTATAATTCGGTATACATTTTTCTAAGCTTGTGTCGGGCCATAGGAGAATATGCCAATACGTTACCGGGTGTCCTTTGTGTGGAGCAGTCATTTCATTATCTGTTATTATTTTATTTTGTTAATTACATTAACATTAATTATGAGTGTTATTTTTACAGATAATCCAAATTTTACCTAAACAACATGAGGAATTGTAAATTTAGCTAAACAAAGCTTATTTGAGCAATTTAGCTTATTCTTTAAAATACAGAGAATGTAGATACATGTTTTTGATCTTAAAATAAAAAATAATTTTAAACATTGTCAAGAGATGATCTCTTTAGCAACAAAATATTTAAAAACCGTACAATTTAATTTAGAACTATTTTTTTTTAATCATAAAAATTATAAAGTCGTATTATTAATTTTGTTTTATCTAGTATTAAAAATATAATAACCAATTTTAAAAACATATTTAACTATTTACTTTTAATTACGTTTTAAAAACTAAACAATTCAGATTGAAAAAATATAACTTCTTGTTTAAAAATAAAGTTAATATATTATTGCAAGAGAAGATTATGTACAAAAGACGTTTTCATAAAATTTTAAAAAGTATAATTTTGCAGTATATCTGCACATGGGGTTTACAATAGGACAAAATAACTAAAAGTAAAAAATACAACAAATTCCTACTGTCAATAGATAATTTTGTTTATAAAGAAAATGCGATTATTTATTTAAAAAATAAATTTTATATATGGTGCACAAAAATTAAAAAGTATTTTTTTCTTAAAATTAAACACACCCTATTTTGCAATATACAAAAAAAATCACTAAACGGAGCAATTTTGTACTTGAAAAATAAATAATATTCGCGTTTTTTTATATAGAAAACATAAAAAAGCAAAGTTACTGTAACATACTTGTCAATGTCTTTACTTAAACAAATAATTTATTTAAAATAAATTAAATTTATATATTTTAATTTCCACTCTTCTATTAAATACATTTTTCTGACTAATGATAGTAGATATCTAAAGGAATTTCTGTTTTTTTTTTTTGAATACTAAATGAAAAAATTGAGTTATTTTGTCTTATTTTACTTCAATATTACTGGATATTGGAGTGACATAAGCAAATCTAAATTCGTCTAAAATGACCCCATAAAAGCAAGTAAAAGCTTTTTGGGGGCCACAAAATTGGGCCATTTTCTAGAAATGTATCTCTTACCAATCTGCAGTTAAACCATTCTGTTACCTTACAACAGTAATATGTTAAACAAATATAATGTAATGTTTTGTTGC
Source organism: Listronotus oregonensis (assembly GCA_019359885.1). NCBI lineage: Eukaryota > Metazoa > Arthropoda > Insecta > Coleoptera > Curculionidae > Listronotus > Listronotus oregonensis. The sequence goes on from JAHBCN010002748.1 coordinate 14,777, forward strand.
CAAAAATGTATTTTTTAAGGTTATTGCTTAAATATTTTTTCAGAATTTCTAGTAACAATATTTTATTGCAGGTACTGTTTTAAAGATATAGGCCTCTGTAATGCCATAGTTTTTTCAACACAAAATAAATTCATTAATTTTTAATAAGGTTATGCACAAATTAAAAAAAAAAAAAAAATTCTTTAGATCTGTCAATAATTATGCCCTAATATATTGTTTTTTTTTTATTTAACCCATAATATATTATCCTGTTAATTTCATATTTAAATCAGTTTTGTTAAAGAAAAATTTAATTAAGTATTTTTTTTATTTATTAAACTAACTGATCGAACTCTTAAAGAAATATTTTAAGAGAAAGCTTGGTCAATTAATAATATATCGCTTTTCAGTAACTTTGGCTACTTGTTTAAGATTTCCCTTTTTGGAAAACACTCTCAGCAAAATAGACACGTACGCTGCGTTCTTCTGGGATCGAAGCGTGTTATTTATTTATGGTATGAAATATAGATTCTTTGTTTTTTTTGATAAACAAAAGTATGAGAATAAACGTCTGTTTAATTTTGTCAATTAGGAAGTAAGACCTAAGTTTTGCAGAAATTTTTTAAATTGCATCGTTAAAAGGTTTTTAAACGTGATTTTTAAGAAAATCTTAGCTGTTATAGTTCTTTTTTTATTTTGCACAAGACAATAACCTAACCTATATTAAAAATACTGATAAAGAAAATTTTAATATTGCATTTAAAAGGGTATTCTAAGAAAACTACTAAACAAGAACAAAATTACGCAAGAATTAAAAATTAAAAGTAAGTTAAATAAATCAGAAGATGGATAGCTAAAGCTATTTTTGCCTTAAAATATATTTTTTAGGTCCCAATTTAATTAAGCTTATTAGAAATTAAAAGGAATGAGATTGTAGAACTTTTAAAGTGTAAATAAAATAATACACCAGTCTATAAAGAAACCGTTTAGTTATATTGTTTGCTGAAACTTGACCCTTATTTTAATAATTTTTACGACTTGTTTTTCCAGTTAGATAACCTAAGATAATTTGCAAGTAAACCGGAAGCAATGTCAAATTGCTTTTTTGACACAATTTAATATGTATCTTTATAAACATATTTATCCTTTAACTACCTAAAACTGCTAGAATAAATGTTAGATGTCAGATAAATTTGATTTTTTTTAATCCTTTTGCCATAAATAGTTATTATATCTAAAGAAATGATAATACAAAAAATGCTAGTGACTTTCTCAAAAAGATGCTGGCCTCAAAATTAAAAGTCTCAGAAAGTAGTGTTAATACCCACATGCGAGTTATACCAAGATATTATGTTAAACCGTACAATAAGCAACCACATACACCCCGTTTAATTCCTAATGAGTTAAATTAAATTTGAACCTAAAAATATATTTTTGGGCAAAAAAAAACTTAGCCATCCCTCTCGCGGGATAAATGGCACTTGAAATGTTAAAAATAATACCTTTTAAATGAAAATTAAAACAACTGAAACAGTTTTTTGTAAATACTTTTAATTTGTGGTTCATTAAAAAGTTAAGGACTTTGTAAAAATAGGTTTTCATTCCATTTATGAATTCTTTATTTTCCACACCAATTTCGTGTTTGATGGTGTCAATGTGGAACAGATCTTCCGAAAGCACAAGGAAACAAACCTAATCTTTAAGGCCAGACGACACTGCACAGAAAACTTTTAAAATAGATTATATAACCTATTTGTAAATGTAGTTCCTACAAGGCTTTACCCAATTTATTATTTAAAATGACAGCGGCAATATTTATTCTTCCAGTGAAAATATGTTCTTTTGTAATGTAAAGACAGTAAAATATAGGATCAAAGGAAGTTTCGTAGTTGCTTTTTCAACATTACAATGCCCTTATTTCCCTCATGCGATAGAAGTAAAAAACTCGCGCTGTTATAATGTATCAAAATGTTTACTTAACCTTTATACGTATTCTATACTAATATAATATTAAAGCTCTTTACTTCCGAATGTATTTGGTAGCGCCGCACTGTTTGGCAAACATAATTAAATTTTCTGCTTGCTTAGAGTCTCAGATATGCCCCAAGCACAAAATAAAGAAGCATTAACTTTAGCGATATTATCCTCTTGAAAGACTCTTTAGGGTACAAAAACAAAAACTCATTACAGGAACATTGGGGATGTCTCTTTTATTTAAGCTGGTGGAATGCGGTAGCCGAAACTGCGTTTAAAGTAAATCTCACCACAAATAAAAGTATTTTTGGTAAGTAAACTTCGTATAATTTTTAATTTAAGGTTTAAAACCTTAAGTTTTTTGGTACTGATTTATTCTAATAAGAAGCCCAAATTTCCAATGTTTAGGGGGTATTTACAAATATAAGGATACTTAATAAAGTGATAGAATCAATTTAGAGTTTTCTGTGTATATTATATTATTCTTGGATTCTTGTTTTAATCTTTAACAATACGCTATGACTTAAAAAAAAATTAAGTTTTTGTCGTTAAAAAACAACATATTTTCTTTATAAAGTTTTAAAATAGTTCTTAAAAAATAATTAATACTTTTTTGATATGAAGCATATATCAATTTTTTTTAAATCAAAAATTTCCTCCGTCACCACAGCATCGAAATGGCAATAATTTAAAATGTAATTTGTAAAAACGGAACCATTACAGCTTATCTGTTTAAAAATTGATATAATAAACGTCAAAAATTTGACACCTTTCAAAAATACAACGCAGTTTAATTTCAAGAGTTTTCATGCACTTGGTATTTCATTCATGGGTTTTTAGAAGCTTAACCCTTTATTTTTTACACACGCCAGGAACTTCCATATTTTGAAAATTTAAGGCTTTGGCAGTGCCAGTTCTGCGAATTTAATAAACCAAGTTTTCTTAAATTAGGTCTCCAAAAATAAACAAAACAAAAATGTGCTGAAATTATCTTTTTTCTTCCTATTTTACAGTCAAATATTTTGAACTAATGGTCTCCTTACATGGTAGAGAGACAGGCACAATGCTTGTTATCCCAAATTTAAGCATATTTTTAAAAGATTTAAAAAATTATAAAAAATTAATCACCCAGTCGCACTTTTTCTGTGGGGAACTAAGTTTGCTCATATGCCTAATTACTGATTATTATTTATCAACAATTTCACGAATGAACCGCAAAAAATTAACACATCTTGTAAAAAAAGGTTTTGCAATATATCCTTACATATTAAATAGCAAATGCTTTTTTAGACTAGTGCTTGACGGAGTTAGAGCCATTAGCTGTTATTGTATGTGAGGTTGTGTTATTAAAGAAAGCTAAGTGGTAGGTGTAGCTACCTAATATCTTACCAAATTTTTATTTTGTGCAGAAAGAAAGAAAGAACATTTATGAAGAAACCTGCGTTAGAGTCACGCATGGTTATCGTGGATCTATGACAATTCGACGCGGACAATTGGTCGCGCGACAAATCGACGCGGCAAATATGGTGCGACGGCAAATCGTCGCAGCGACAATTCGACGCGGTCAAATACGACGCATTTAAAATTCAACGCAGACACAATTGGTCGCAGAGACTCGACGCGTTATTTAAAAAGTTGACTTATTCTAAATAATGCATTTAATGTAAAAAAAAAGCAAATCAGGGGTCTTTTCTAATACGTCTCTGAATTTTTACGTCTGATATATAATTGGGGAAAATAAAAAGCCACTTTGCTTACCAGAACTAACCATGACCGACTAAAACTTAGGGCAAATGGAGAAAGTAAAAAAAAGCAAATCATGGGTCTTTCCTAATACGTCTCTAAATTTTTACGTCTGATATATAATTGGGGAAAATAAAAAGCCGCTTTGCTTACCAGAACTAACCATGACCGACTAAAATTTAGGGCAAATAGAGAAAAGGAACAAATTTGTCTAAATTACCCCACATAAAAGTTGTTAATTTGATATTTTCTATAAATATTTTTATTGCACCAATCTTCTTTTAGGTATCTTTATCTTTTCGTTAAATCGTTTGTTTTTTAAAATGGAACTTTCTGTATATTATTTAGCCGTTGATAGATATTGCTGAATACTATACAGGGTGTTTCCGATCTTGGGGCACAAATTTTACAACGAAATTTCTGAATATCACAACTATATTTCTCGTTGTCAGCGTCGAATTCTGCTGCGTCGAATTGCGATGCGACGGATTGTCGCATGCGTCGAATTGTCGTACGTCGAATTGACCGCGTCGAATTGTCACGCGTCGAATTTGCCGCGACGTATTGACGTGACATTGGTTACCGTTAGGAGCGAAAGATAAATCGGGAGAAAAAAGTAGGAAGTGACAGACCCTTCGATTAAAAAGATAAGGAAAAAAAGAATCAATCTGCAGAGCCGTAGAACTTACGAAGAAAGGACATTTATAAAGCCGCCATCGTTGGAGTCACGCATGGTTACCTTTAGAAGGGGTTGCAAACGGTGAAAAAGGATAAAAAGAACTAAAAGGCACCAGTAAAGGAATCAGAATCGGTTCCCATCGGTCATAGGACTTACAGACATTTACATACTAACAGTGTGACAAGCCTTGACTGTGGTTGCAAAGTGGAGAAAAGAATAAAGGAAGACAACCAACCACAGTTTTTGGGTCACTATGGTACCGGGACCATTAAGTACGTCAGTCAAGCGTGTGCGGCAGAACCATCACCAGCAAGTGATAATGGTACAACCGAAGAACCTTCTTTGCCGGGACTAGAAGCGGTACCGAAATCTAAGCTCCAGGGGTCGCAAGGCAAGAAGAGGCTTATGTTCCTGAAAACCGAGCTGGCGTAGGGAGTTGATCGAGGAGAATCTGGAGGGTACAGTAGAGCTCGTTGGTCTCCTGTTAGCCGTCCAGAAAACCTTTAAAGTTCCAGATGCAACCCTGCCGGAGGCAAAGGACTGTGCGAGCAAATGTATGCTAAATAAACAAATATTTTGCATAATTTAAGGTCCTTATTAACTAATTAACCCAGGATGAATGAGTGTGAATGATAAAGAATGAACGGTAAAATGAATGGAACCAAAATACGATTAAAAAATAAGTAATTGAGAATGAATGTAAGTATCAGACTGACGAACAAACTTAGCTTGGTTTATTATGCATTTTATGTACGCTTCCTACATTGTACCTGCTCAACGGTTATACAAATGACCAACTGGGGCAATAAATAAAAACAAATTGCACAAAAAAGTTTAAATAATATCTAAAAAATATGCCTGTAAATTTTAAGAATTTATTTTATTTATTTAATAATTTTTTAAATAAATTTTTAAACTTGTTAATTTTAGACCCCAACATTTAAAAAATACTGGTTTTTTATTTAAGTCAACTTAGTTAACAATACTGCAAATTAATCCGCCAAAATAGATGATCCTAATTATTTCTACAAAAATATTTTAAGTTATTTTAATATAAACGGCAAAATATTACGCGGCTCATTTTAACAAATATAAGTTTATAAAATTTACTACTTACCAATACACGTATTTTATTGGATTGTTATATTGGGATCAGAACCAAATGAAAATAATAATATGTTACCTGAAACAAAAAAAAAATATGTAGCGTACTATTTTTAATTATAACTTTCTTGTAATCTAAATTACCCATTGCTACAATTAAAAATTGTTGTAAAGCTTATAGTCCTTACAATAACTTTCTATCAAAAGTACAACTCACCCTTTTGTTTGTTAAAAATGATTTCCTTTATATTACATGTTTACTTTAGGTTTGTAATTATAAAAGAACATAATTTAATATATTGGTATTTGATTAAGGGGTATAACCTATTATTTTCTTACAATATTATTGTTTTCTGATTTCTTTTATTTAGTTGTTTATTAATTTTGCCATAAAAACTTAGTTTAGTTCAATAAAAATAAATTAAAGACAAGTTAATGATAAGGAAATGCGTTTACAAATTTTACCTTAATTAATTAAACGACTGTTCATCAAAAGAAGACGACGAAGAACGATAGCTATGCCTGATTTCCGTATTTGCTGTAAAGTAGCGATATACATTACCCGAATCGTGTTCAAGGTTTGTTGTTTTTTATTAACCTAGTTTACTAGGATCGAAGTGAGTGGCGACAACCCGATCTCCCCGACACGGTTGGAGACATTATCTGGTATACGGATGGTTAAAAAACCGAGCAGGGAACTGGAGCGGGCGTGTACAGTGAAATGAGGAATTTACCATTCTCCATTTCACAACACACAGTTCTTTATTTCAAATGGAAATATATGCTTTACTGCACTGTGTAGAGGAAAATAACAGGAGGGTTTATAAAAACAAGCGGATCTGCATAATAACAGACAGCCAAGCGTCACTAGAGGCACTAGTAAACCCCAAGGTAACGTCCAAGCTGACATGGGAATGCCAAAAAGAACTAGAAGTCCTGGGAGAACGCAACAGAGTAACTTTCTTGTGGGTACCAGGATATTCGGCAATAGAAGGCAACGAAAAAGCGGATGAGCTTGCAAGACAGGGATCATCCACACCATACTTTGGACCAGAACCTGCCCTTGGAGTGACCAAAACCACAACACGAGGGCAAATCAGGGAATGAATCCGAAACAAACACGAGGAATACTGCGGAAGCCTCATTAGAATTAGACATGGAAAAAGCTTCATAAGGGGTCCATCCAAAAGAACGAAGGAAGAATTACTCAAAGTAGGAAAATACTTTGCATAACAGTAGGGTTACTAACAGGGCATAATAACTTAAGGGGATACCTACACAAGATAGGCTCATACAATGGGGACCCAAGTTACGGAATGTGCGACGAGGGGGAAGAAACAGCCTAACATATCCTGTGCGAATGTAAAGCATTGAATCACAAAAGACAGACATTATGTGGGCGACCGGAAATGAGCCCACAGGAATATATCAACCAACCAGTCTCGGGGTTATACAGACTTGTAGAAGGAACAAGACTAATGGGAAGATTGGTATAAAAGATAATGGGAGATTAGACACAAAAAGCCCAAGAGGCTGCGCTGCCTCCGGTAGTGAATCAAGACGGCTCCCAGAAAAGAAGAAAAAGAAGAACTTTGTTTACTAATTTAAAGTTTTTGGACAATATAAGATTAAAAATTACCTAACTTTTAATTTTTTGAAAAATGAGGTTAACATTACTAAAGCAGACACAACTGAAAATTTGGCAAATTGCATTAAGGTTTCGAAGGTATTTACCCTATTAACTACACATATTTTAAAAGTTGTACCATCTTTTTCTTATAACTCCAACCAGTTTGCGACAAGGAAAAATATATTTAATACCCAAAATTGGATTGCCCACGCATAAATTTACATAAAAGTCAAAGGCATTTTGAACGTTAAAATAGCTAAAGGTTTGCGGTCATTTTGTTATAAATAATTTTTTTCTGCATTTAAAATGAATTTAAAGCTTTAATTAAAAAAATTATTTTTCGCTTTTCACAATTTGGTAAATTACAGTAACCCAGTTTTTAAAAGAGCACAAAAAGTGTATTTTTAATACAATTTTGATACTTTTTAAAGGATTGTCGTGTTTCTTGTAACATTTTAAGTAGTTAAATTTTTCGTAAAAATTCTTAAATCGCCCTCCACTCGTATTATATTAATGTCAATTTTATCAATAAACTTATTGTTTGTTTTTTTTCACAAACCAAAACTACAACAGCCTAAAGGCCAGTCTTTAAATAAAGCAATTTGGCATTTTTCAAAAAAGAAACTTTTTGGTTTCCTGCTTTGTTACATTATAGATGCTAACAAAATGTATCATTACTACTTTTTTATTATCTTTATAGCCTGTAATTTAATTGTTTTTTTTTTGAGAAAACCAATACCATTCAATTATTTACTTGTCACAAAAAACCAAGCAGAGAATATACTGTTTTTGACATAATTAATAGGCAGAACATTAGACCATATTTAATTCCCGTCTTGATGGAGCCAGCAGTTCGTTTTACTTATAACCAAAATAATTAATGTTTAAAAAAGTTAATGTGCCATACATTTTCTTTAATGCGATATTTAGTACTTACATTAATATTTTATCGCCTAAAATGAAAATACATCTAAAAAAATCAATAAAATGATATCCACAGTTAAATAACAAAACTACAGTCAAAAATATATTGTAACTTAGTTCAGCATTAATTGGCGATTAATAATTCCAACCCTTATGGCTATTTGCACCACAGTGTTTAATCCAGGATTAACTTAAAGCGTTGTTTCGACTGTGACAAATATGACATAATATTTTTCACATTCTCAACACTGATTAAATTAATCCAGGTTTAATTACAGCGGTGCAAATGGCAATTAACGTGCTCGCTGCGTTATTGGCATTCATCATTAATCGCCTTTATTAATACCCTTGTGGTTAAGAGTGCATTTACGCTACACTTTAGGGTCGGGCGAAAGGACTCGGAGACGGTGGGCGGAGACTAACAAACTCCCACTACCACAATTTTTGTATAGCCGCATTAAAAATATTATATTTTATTTAGGTTCTTCCAAATTCGGTGTATCGATGCGATGTTGTTTCCGATTGCAAGCCTACAGGAGATAACGTTTTTCGGTAACTATTTTTACTTAAATGACATAAATTATACACCATTTTAAAGGTAAGGAAATAATCTAAGCCTCTGCTGTAACGGATTTTAGAAATATGAGTCGAGTTAAGAGAAAATAGTATCTAAACATAACCGATTTTAGGGTGAGTTTCACTCAAGGAAATATTAAAAACTAAATCCAAATTTAAAAAACTATTACAGCAGAAGCCTAGATTTAAGTGTTGGCTTTCATATAGTTTTTAAAAATTATCGATAACTTATACCGTTTTTGAGAAAAACATTATGCCCCGAACCCCAAATTGGATCCAATTTTCGCGGCGCAAATGGACTCTTAAAAAGTTATTACCCTTTATTAATGAATTATAAGTCATGTTATTTCAAGGTATTAAATAACAAAAAATCATTAAAAACAATTTGACATAATAAATTAAAAAATATCTTTATCGCTAATATATTTTAATTAGTCTACCTACGAGTACTCTGGTACTATTATACAAAGTTTTTAATTTAAAAGAATAAATGGATAAAGAGTTTTTTTGCAGCTTAATTTTATTTGTAAATGTTTTAATAAAACAGGTAATTTATTTGCCATTAAGTCGTTTTATAACCATCAAAATAAAGAAGCTATAGGCACTTAAGAAAAACTTTGTATTGGCAGATAAACATACTTTTTCTACAAACATCAGTAAAAGTTTGATTTTTAATGCATGTTGTCAGTGTCTAAAATGTCATATTATGACACTGGTGTAAAAGTAATTAGCACTTGTGCTAAAAGTGATTTTCCTTTAACATAGATAAGAAATTACAGAAACGTAAAACTTAGATCAAAATAAATTATTTATTCAAATAAAAGCAGAATTATTAAACATACAATTAGAATAAGAAACTACATGGCCAATCTCATTGGTGGTTGATACACAATTTACTTTCGTAAGATATGTACCCGGTCAAAAAGCAATGTCACACACCAAAGTTTTGGACAAAATTTAATTAGCAATTTTCTTTTTCTCTTGCAGCGAGTCTTCTACATAACCCTGCTTCTGTACTGAACTTCCATCCAAAAGCAATGTCTAGTGTAAGGATGGGAATCAGGCAAATTTAGAAAATGTATTCATTTGGGCAGGCATTTTACCAAATGTGTTGATTCCAACTGGAGTTATGGCACAGTAATTGTTTAGGCATCTTATAAAAACTCTTAAATGAATAATATTCACTGAATAAAGGGCCTTGTACTTTTTATAATAGTTCATATACAAGGTTCCACTAACTACATTGGTTCGTTGCACAATAGTTTTTGTGTCTGGTATATGCACCAATTAGTAAAGTTTCCAAATATTCGATGTTATTTAATGTGAAATTACACAGTTCTTCTAGACGACAGTCTCCAAATATAATACAAATTGCGGCTACTTTTTGCATAAGATATATTTCATTCGGGGCTTCTGCAAGAAATGTGTCGATTTGTTCTCTTGTCAATATTTTAGACTTTTCCGGTCGATATCCTTCACCCTTTCGCTTTAAAAAGGCAACTAGCTTATAATATCTGCTTATGTCCTGATTATTTATGTTCATCATTGCGTTTAACATGGAGTAATTTGACCAAAGCGTAGACGATGTCCATATTTTGGACTTTTATATAAAGTACGCAGGGAGCGCTTTTTCACTGGCATTCTTGCCACTTACATTTTTCTGATCACACGATTTTAAGAACTGATCGTATGTAAATTCGTATTGTTCCTTTGACAATAATTCAAAAGTACTTTTATTGGCAGCTTCTTCGATTTCCACTGGGAGAAATTCATTTTCTTGATCACTTTTCATCAAAGAAGAATTCGCGATAATAAGGTAACTTTAAAATGAAGCAATTGTCTTGCACATCTTTTCAAAAGTATGAATACCCACTGGCTGCTTTGTACATTTGCTGTTTCTAAGTGACAAAACTAAACGAACATTTTTCGCAGCGCTGGGTCTCATTGATACATAGTTTTGAACCAATTGCACCATTTTTTTTTCATAATGCCTACAGCAACCAATTACAACCGGCCCTACATTGTAGTCTTCTTACAAAGGGAGAACTGGAGTCGAAAAACGACCGACCTGCTCCGGGCTGACATCTGTTGGTACACCGATGGCTCCAAAACCAAGGACGGTGTTGGAGCTGGAGTATATGGACAGAGGCCGAGGGCAGAGTTTTTCTTCAGCCTGGGCACTCTCGCAACCATATTTCAAGCGAAGGTATTTGCTATTGAGATGTGTGCTAGATCGCTGGTTGATCGGCACTGCACACGTAAGACAGTTAAAATATTCTCCGATAGTCAAGCAGCTCTTAAGGCTCTTGAATCCAGCAGGTGCAATTCGAAAACCGTCTGGAATTGCAAGGATGCGCTGACCAATCTGGATCAAAACAATAAGGTTACACTACTGTGGATACCTGGACACACCAACTTAAAGGGTAATGAATCCACAGACCTCCGTACCAAAAGGGGGGCAAAAACAAAATTCACAGGGTTAGAACCGGTCATCGTTATATCTTATGGTATGGCCAAGCAGTTCATATCAGCTTGGACACAAAGTGAAAATCTTTGGTACTGGCATGGACTTCCGGGTCTCAGACACTCGATGGCCTTCATAAGCCCACTGAACCAACAATGTACTGTCAAACTATTGGAGCAATCAAGGGCACACCTTAAAACTCTAGTGGGACTGTACACGGGACACTGCAGATTGAAATACCACATGCACAAGATCGGCCTAGCGGAAGACGCCGAGTGCCGCATGCGCATGGAGGGGGATAAATCGGCAGAACACATACTGTGTTCGTGCACAGCAATGGCACGACTAAGATTCGCAATCCTCGGCAATGACACCTTGTTGCCGGAGGAGGTGAAAGATCTCTCTCCCAACAGGATCATCAGATTTATTAGAAGTCTGGACCTGGTGGGAGAAATATAAAAGAGTGTGAGCTACAATAGACCGATCGGTCGCGGTGGAAGGGTGTTATACCCACTCACTTTAAACCTACCTACCATATTTTCTCCTTCGACATCGCCAGGCGTTAGAAAAAATTATCACATGTACCTATTATCACTGACAATTTCAATAGCAAATATTTTTCATTCTCTGCCTTTTGTTTAAAGTTTGCAATATTTTCTTTGGCCAAAATTCTTTACTTTTAAGGTTTGTAGGAATTCGAATTTCGTTTTAAAAACGCAATTAGGTGACTAAACTTACTTATGTCAACATTTTTTTTTTAATTGATAACGTGACAATATTACGAAATAACTCCATAAACTTGAAGACTTTTTCGTCACTGATTGTTCTTTAAAATAAGCTAAAAGTACCTTTTTGTGCGCAAAATTCTCAACATTTTTCTTGTGACACTAACTTTTATAATTGGCATAGGTTTTTCATATACGCTTTTAGACTTTTTAGGCATTAATCCAGCAACTGAACAATTAGCTAAATTTTTAATTTCTGTGGGTAAATTATTCATTTTACAATGCTTGATAACCTTTTTATTAAATTTACCTTTGACCATGACATGAAAATAAAAGTTAACAATTTCGTTTACATCACTTACTGAAATGCAACAGGAAATTTATTTTTAAAGAAATCGTCGAAATATAAAATTTTGTATAAAATTCGGATCATAAACCATAGACAATCATTATGGATCACGCCGGCGCCGTCTTTTTAGACTCGGCTAACGCCTTGTTATTATGATCCTTATAACATAAATATATATTATAGAAATTCTCTTTATAATAGTTTTGTAAAGCAGACCTTTACAAGATAATTTAAATACTTTTTTTTTAATTTGCTATAACTTGTTAAAAAAAATTAAATAAGTTTATTCCACCAAAAAAAACATGGCTTGTATTATTAAGATTGAAAGGGAAAATTTAAGCAATGTATTACATTAAAATTATAAAATTACATGTCTACTTTTCTCTTTAATGTCTTACCCTTTTACCTTATAAATAATCCATTAAATAGACATCTTTATTCATTTATAATCAGGAACAAAATTTGAGATGCAGCAAACCGACGACGTCAAAAGCGGAATGGAAACAAAAGGTGAGTGCGATAGAAACGAACAATGTGGCTAATTGGGGTAAAACTCATATCCAAATGGAAGGCAAAGCAAAGGCTCGCTCTAAGAAATATTATATATAAAACCACATATAATATATACAATATACAGGGTATATTGCAAGTTATCTAAAATATTTATAAAGGTGATTCCTAAGGTGTTTCTGTGAAGAAAAGTTCATATTAACATATGTCGAAAAATGTCTGTGTGTTTTCCAAAACACAGGGTACTAAATTTGATTATATCTTGAAATTATCGGGAATTTAACAGTTCTTTATTATCTCAAACAATAAACGTTCACGAAATCATGTCTTGGTGTGAACAAAAATAAAATCGCTTTACCAGGTACTAGTATAATGATATTTCTCAAAATGTGAGCACGCTACAGTACATTTCACAATAATTCGTTGATTTCTCGTTTTATCTGCTACTGTTAGTTTTAAAACTCAATAAACTTTGGGTACCCGCATGTCGATCCGGACTTAAAATTTTCTTTATGTTTTATTGTACGTATATTATGTAGGTTAAAGGCCAATTGCATGTGTTTGATATAAAGCACGGTCTCTTTATCTCAGTTCATCAGTCGTTTGGAGTTTGTCAAGGTTTTTTCGTGTGTGTTATTGAGCATCCAAAATAGCTAACCTAAACTATTGATATTAGTAGGTAATCAGGACCTGTATCCTTTCAAAAGGTGCGGTGCCTACACAATAGATATTTGTCAGGCAACTTATTTATGGCTGGGTTTCCCACTGAGGGTTGTCATTTAAATTTTATTGCGGTCGAGAAATTAATGCATTATTGTGGAATGTAAGATACCAAAATTTTTAGACTTGTGAATCTTGTTTACTAGCCCTATTTTATACCTGTCATTGGATGTCTCTTAACATTTTTTAAGTTGCGTCCCTATCAAGGAGAAAAATGGTATTTTAATAGTAATGTTTAAAAAACAATGCTTTATCGCATATAAAAAAACTCATTTTATACTTAATTAGCACTAAAAGACAAAAAAAGTATAGGGCTGCATTATGGCTCATGGCGACCATTTTAGCATCTTATTTAGTTTTGCCATGTAAATTACTGTTTTTGGGGTTCCTTAATCTTACTTACTCTTTTTAAAACAAAAAAAAATACCAAATTAAAAATATTGGTGACATGCTTATATTTTTTAAAATAATATTAGACTTGTATCTACGCCCCACGTAAAGCAATTCATTTTTTGATAACACTACAACTTTTCTATAATAGTCACTGTAAACACATAAAATCTAAGAAAATAAAGCCATTTCGATTACCAAATATGTACAAAAAAAAGCAAAAAAAAAATACAATAAAATTTAACACCTTGTATATTACTGATACTAAGATGGTGATCAAAAAAACGTCAGCTTCTTTAGCGCTCATCACAACCTAACCTTTTAACTTTTAAAAAGTTTTAAATTTATTTTGTATCTTGCAAAAAGTAACTAGGTATGTTTTCACTAAAAGTTAATATCTTTTTTTTTCATATAGATCCGCAAGTTCAAAAGGGGCCAATTTAGTGCATAAATCAATACTTTTCGAATTGGACTGAAGTAATCTTATCTGGTAATAATCTCCAATAATTATACTTTATTCCTTATTTTTTAGGTTTTCAGTCATTTTTCAAATAAAAATTAATGTTTAATTATTGACGTTTTGGTTTATTTAGTTAAACCATCTTTAGAATAATTTAAAAATATGTTTTTGTATTTTTTAAAGAGGATAAGTTAAAATCGAAGTATATATCTATGATTTAAGTAAACACTTACCAACTAATTGTTGAAAATACAAGCACTGAATAGAATTTTATTTTTACTACATTTTGTTTAGCGGTTGATATTATACTAAAATATTTTATCTTTTTATAACTATGTACCCACTATAGCTTAGCTTCCAACACCATTACTTTACCTGAAAATTGTCGAAATGACGAAAAATATATCGATGGATAACATATTATTTTGAGATTAATATAGTATATTGATAATTATTTAGTAAACAAAATTATGAACTTTAGACGAAACACAACTATTTGAAGAAACAGAAATTTTTTACCCAAAAAATAGGAAAAGCAAGTGGTAGATTTTTCAGTTAATGTGAGGGGATATATTATAATGTGTAAGAGGGTCCCTTGCGGGTTTCTAATTTTGGGGAAATAATTTAACTCAGGAGAAAGTTTATATTAATATATTACAAAATGTTATGCTAACCTCATTAATTAATATATTTTATCTGCAAAACTTTATTTATCGACAAGACAACTCCCCTGTTTACGTGGCAAGAATAGTTGCTGACTGGATGCAAGAAAATAATATAAATTTACTAAATTGGCCCTCAGGCAGTCCAGATGTCAATCCCATAGAAAATTTTTGGGGTCACAGTGTCAAAAAAATGAATAAGGCCAAAGATTTTCGACTACAAAATGCAAAGGACATCTAGAACAAAATTTTGGAAGTATGGAACAACTTTAACCCACATCATATTCAAAGGCTGGTAGCATCCATGCCCAAGCGTTAAGAGCTAATTATCAACAAAAACCGTGCTGAAATGAAATATTATCTTATAAAAATTTCGAATATTTTTATGTCTTTTTGTTGTTTTAATTAATTTAAAAAAGAAATACGTAATATACTTTTTAAACAATCAATTTTTGTGGAAGAATTTGCAGTCTATTATATGTTATTCGTTAATATTTATTTAGTAATTATTTTGCATTACCCATTTAAAAAAATTACGTTTTTTACCAGTTTAATTGCCTAAGGCGTTAAAGGTAAAAACCCAGTTTGCGCAATTTTGAGAATATGACAAAAAATATAATCGTAAGTGTCCGGAAGGTTTCGCCCGCAACTGTACATAGTTTTAAGAAGATAAAATATTTCAGTATAATCTTAACCACTAAACAAAAATTTAGTAAACATAAATTAAGTGTTTTTAATTTCAACAATTAGTTGGTAAAAGTTTACTTAAATTATATATGTAAGTTACCGTGAAAGTCCGAAATTGGTGCATGTCGACATTCACCGGTGAATGTTAAAAATAAAAAAACTAACGAAAACTAACCACAACTAACCAAAATTATTAGTTTTAACCAGAACGCACCAAAGTTGTTAGTTTTGGTTAGTTCAGTTTTTTTTTTAATATTTGACATTCACCGGTGAATGTCGACATTCAACCATTTTCGGACTTTCACAGTAACATATACATACTTTTATTTTAAGTCAGCTTGTTTAATAAATGCAAAAAAAAATCTTACAGATTATTTGGAAGATGGTTCAACAAAAATTTACCGAAACGACAATTAAACATTGATTTTTATTTTACATGACCGAAAACCGAAACAATAAGCAATAAAGTATAATTGATTCAAATGGTCAAAAACACAAAATCCAATTTTACCTCTAATAATATTTTTTAACAAAATACTACGTAGTAAAAAAATAGTTATTAACAATTACCCTTAAAACTGAAAAATATTATTTTTTTTAACTACAATTTGGAATCTTTTTTCCCTTTTAAAACACATTTAATTTTCTTTAAAAAAATCAAATTAGTTTATTTTAAAAAGGACACACCACCACTACAAATTAAGTGTATATTAAAAAACTCTGCAGTGTTTTACTATTTTTAATTTTATCACTGTGTTCTTTTTACCCTTTGCATCCTTTTCAATATATTACATATTTAATTTAACAGATGTTTAGCAAGTCACTCGTTCTGAACATGTATTCCAGTATAGTAAATAGTTTCATTTCCATATGCCGTTGTTTGCTATTAAATATTGCTAGCTTAGCGTCAGACAAGCTTGGAAATGTAAGAAAATATTCTCAGTAAAAAACGATGCTTTGATCTCCCGGATGCTTTGAATGCCATTTCCTTTTTGACTGAGACTGAAAGCGGCATTTTAGTTTAAAGTTACAATTTAAAATATTACGAGCAAAAAGACACCAGATATAAAACATTTAGACCTATAGTCCTTTATGGGCACAAGGAAAAAGACGCACACAATTTAGAAACAAGCACAGGCATTTTTAAAATATACTGCACTCCTTGGGGTGACCAGGAAAATAATTTAAAATTACTTAAAAGTATTTTATGCCCAAACAAATCACATGGACGAAAATAAAATAGTAAGGACCTTAAGAATATTTCGATAAATTAATGAATATATAAAAAAAAACAATTATAGAGGGTGTTTCCTAATTAAATGTCAATATTTAAGGGGGCGATTTTTAGGGCCATTTTAAGAAGACAACTTTTCATAAATGTATGTCCTAAACGTCTTTACTTTTGATATACAGTGTGGTGAAATTTTCAAAAATAAATCATTTTTTATTAATATCTGTAATACGATTTTAGATATTTTAAAGAAATTCGGCATACATGTACCAAGAGGCATCTTTTAGTGTACCACATTTTTGTTTATTTTCACCAGTAGCGTTCGTAGGAAATTTAACCTGCCTAATATGGCAGACATTGATGGTACGCTACTGATTTGTCTTAGAATAAAAATTATTTTTAAAATCTCCAATTATTTTCAAGCAAAATTGATTAGCTAATTTTTTCAATCTGATGCACGGTTTTCGCTTAAAAAAATAAAAACCGTTTCTCTGCATGATCATAACAATATTGGTAAATAATATCACCAAGCAGAGAAATATCTGGATTTAATTTTTCTAGGTAAAAACCGTGACGCGTCAGACTAAAAAGATCAAAAATAAAAATAGAAACAAAAATTCACCTAAAAAAAAATTAATATAAATATTTCTCCGCATGGTGATATTGTTTCCCGATATATATTGTTATGATCATGCAGAGAAACGCTTTTTATTTTTTTAAAGCGAAAACTGTGCAACGAATTGAAAAAAATCAGGTAATCAACTTTGTTAAGAAGTGATTGGGGATTTTAAAAATAATTTTTATTTAGAGAGAAATCAGTGGCGTACCATCAATGTCTGCCAAAATAGGCAGGTCAAACTCCGTACGAACGCCCCTGTTGGAAATTAAAAATGAATGGTACACTAAAAAATGCCTTTTAATACATAATACATGTGTTTTAATTTAAATATCTAAAGTGGTATAACAGATATTAATAATAAATTATTTTTTTGAAAATTTTATCACCCTGTATCCCAAAAGTTAAGATGTTTAGGACATACGTTCATATGAAGTTTTCTTTTCAAAAAGCATCCAAGAATCGCTTACTGAAATATTGTCATTTAATAAAAAATACCCTAAATGGGGATAACTAATACAGAGTAATATAGCTTGATCAACAGATTTTATCGTTCGCTAAAAGATGGCGTTCCGTTGTTTTATTTTTTTAATTTTAAATAATATTTAAATAAGAAGACGTGTGAGGTTTCATGTAGATCTAATTACTTATTCGTATATTTACAGGCGTTTAAAGATTACGTATTACCGTATTTTTTACAAGTCAAAAGTTACATATCGTGCATGAAAAATTTCTTACTTTTGCACCGTATAACAGCCAAACAAATTCATGAACGATTGTTCAAAGTGTAAAAAAGCTTTTCACCCCAAACTATATAGGTAAAAAAATAGAGTTGCTGAATTATAGTCGTGGTCGTTCAAGTATTGAAGATGATCCACCTAAAGGACTTTCAAAAAGTGTTACATTACCAGAAATTGTAGCAAAAATACAAAATGCGGTTTTGAAAGGTCGTCGATTAGTTAAGAGAGATCAAATTCAGAACCTGGGGATTTCATCAGGTAATTAGCAGTATTTTGGCTAAAGTTTTGTATTTCAGAAAGCCATCTATACAATGGGTGCATTTGTTAACAACTGAACAAAAACACATTTGACAACATGTGGAGCATCTGTTTTGATCTGAATGTTTAGAGAGTGGTAATATACCACTGCACCTAGACCTTAGTAGGTCCTTTGTGCTTCCTCTTGTAGGCGAGAGATTTATTGAGTGGACCAACCTATTGATTCGAAATAGTTGATGACGTCTTTATGTAGAATCTCCCTAATTTCGGCCAGTAATGGTCAGTTCATGCTCAGCATGAAGTTCCGTTTAAATGTAAAGGCGGGACAATGGCAAAGATTGTGTTCCACGGTCTCATTTTCTTGTTCACAGCCTCTACATAATTCTGTGTTCGTAAGAATCATTTTAAATAGGTGTCCTCGTAGCCCGTAGTGGCCAGTTAGAACGCTCTTTAGTGTTCGGAGGTTCCTTCCGGACATCATAGGTTTTTTTGCTACTTTGACTTGTCTGGATAGCTCAGCATTATTTTTGCGAATTTGCAGTTCCTAGTATTATCCCATTTTTCTTTAAACAGTCAATGGGAGTATTCTTTAATGATGTTTTTAATTGCTGTTGTTGTCAATCCAGTGGTGGGAACGGGAGCAACTAGTTTCCGTCACGCAGCCGCCCTGGCCAGCGAGTCAGCAGTATGATTATCTTTAGATACGTCATGTCCCAGGCTAGGTTGACCACATTATTTAGAGAGATGTTAGACAGGGCTTGATGACATTCTAGTACAAGTACCGAAGTTATCCGTGTTCTATTCAGGGCCAGTAATGCTTGCCTACTGTCTGTATAAATACAGATCGTATGGTTGGCGATGTTGCGGCTTTTAATTTGGTAAGCTGCTCTGGTTATGGCTGTCAGTTTGGATTGAAGCATGCTGGGTTCGGCGCCCATTCTCCATCCGATTTTTAGGGGTTTATAGTTGGTGAGTATATGCCACCGCCTGTGCCCACCTTGGTCTCAGAGCGTTCAGGCTAATGGCACCTTTAGACTTGCTTCTTATTGGTATTGTTCCCTTTATGTTGAGAGTGTAGGGTTTATTGAAAACGAACCTTGCTGCAGCTAAGTAAACGCTTGCCTGTATAATTGGAAATTCCCCTGAAACATCCCTCCACAGGCGTCATCCAGTTGAGCCATTGCATACATTGGTGTCTAGACCGAGCATGCGGAGGCGTGTTAGAGTCATCAAGACCGCTTCCCTTACAAATATATCAAGGGGGTGAGATTCAATATCACCTCCATGGCTCTAGTTGGTGTAGTCCTTATAGCAATTGTGATGTGTCAACATGCTATTCTTTGAATTTGTTGTATATTACCATGTGTCTTATTATGGCCGTGCAGATCCAATGGGCTACTTTGGGAGAGAATCCCCAAGTCTTCTCTATGGTTCTGCGGCATTGATCAAATGCAATATATGCTTTCTTTAATCTGTTCTCCAAGTACGAATTTCATGTTAGATTACTGTTAACGGTAATACCAAGGTTTTTGACCTCTGTTGAGAAGCTCAGTTTAGTATTGAAAAGAGCGGGGGCTGCAAAGTTTCCTAATTTTTTTTTTCTTTGTAAACAGAACCATTTCTGTTCTTGAGATTTACAGATAGATCGTGTTCAACGCACCACTGTTCCAAATTCCTAAGAGCATGTTGCTTTCTATCGCAGACTACATTCAGGAATTGTGTAGCATTTTATAAATAATAAAAAGGATATTGCGCATTGTTTTATTATGACGAAAGGATCATGACACCATGATCCTAAACTTAAACAAGCGAATTAGGATTAGTAAAAAGTTTTTGGGATTTAAATCAAATTGTGCTTAATAGAATATTAAACCTATATTTTTGTAACGTTTTGTACCACCTGTAAAAAAGTTAATAAGAAGTGATCTGATTAAGAAAAATCGTTTTTTATCAAGACAACGTACCCTTTCACAGTGCTTAAAAACCCATTGCAAAAATCAGCTAATTAAAGTGTGAATTCTAACATCATTTACACTATTCGCCAGATTTAGCTTTTCCTGACTTCTGGCTATTTTCACATCTCAAAAAATTCACGCGGAGAAAAAGATTTTCAGAGAACGATGAGGTAACAGCAGCCATAAGCATATTTGGTTTTTACTTTAAGCATGAAATCCTTAAATAAAAATACTGCTGAAACAAGTGTATTTTATTTTAAGAAAATAATATTAAATAATAAAATGTATTTTAAAAAAATAAATCGTGTTTTTCTACCGAATAAATAATAAAACCCCAGATGTCTCTGAGGCCATAAAATGAAAATGTCACCAAAGCAATGTAAAAAACTTTCGATGCAATGCAGCAATTTTGACTAACATGGAAAAATATTTCATTATCCGACATATTAAGTTTATTATATACAGTCCAAATACATGTATGTATGTATAAAATATGTACATAATACCAAGATGTCAAAATATAAATTTATATCTGAAAATCTTGACAACGTATGTATGGCGCGAATCAATACCAAAAACAATAAATCCACTTTTATATTTTACATATTTGATGCTTCAAGCAAGCAAAACAAATGAAAGACTTAAGGCCTTATCGCTGTTTACGAAATGTAAAAGATATGTTATATTTTTTGTTTCAATATATTGTTTCTTGGTATTAAATCTCTTTAGGTTGGAGCCAGTCAAGTTTGAAATTTATAAAGGAATATATTTTCAGTTAAAAACGACTGCTTTGATCTAAATATTTAAATGCCATTTTGCTAACTGAAGACATGATGTAGGCAGTTAAAATCAGTTATGGGAATATTAGTCCGGGAGGCCATCGCAAAAAACCAAGCCAATAAGAGATACGCATGAAATATTTTTTTTATATTACTATGAGCTATAGTCAATTCAAAGCCGCACTGCTGCCTCAGCTCAGCGGGTTCAAATTGCATTTTTTTACCTTACAAAAAATCCTAAAAAATCGGTTTTTTTTAATATAACTAGGAAACTATTGTTTTTGGGAAAAAACGGCATGCAGAGTGATTCATGAGGAAATGTTAATACTTCGGGTACGTAGTCAGGGTCCAAAAATAAAACTAAAAGTCTTTACACATATGGGTTCGCAAGGCCTTCGTTTCCGAAATACAGGGTGTTAAAGTTTTTATTTAATTTTTCTTTTTTTAAATAAAATCTCTGATAATGTAAATATTGGAGTAAAATTTGGTATCCAGGGGTTTTTTTGTATGACGAATTCAAATCTAATCTTATTTCGGCTCTTTCTTGTAGGGGGAGCCACCTACACGTCTTTTTACTATTTTGAACAACCACAACTTTTTGGTACGGCCCTGTATTACATTTTAACGAAATTAAACAACTATTTTGTTATTTTTACGTCAAATAGGTCAAAAGTCGATATGAGCAACCGTTTTCGAAATATTTGGATTAAAAAAAAATACCACGCATGACACGCATCTGATTTTATAAGAGCAAAATTAAAAAAAAAACAAAATGTATAATTAAACAATATGAATTTTAATTTTCAATAAAATTATTGTTCCTTAATAATGTTCAGCAAAATAAAAAAAAATAAAAAAATATAAATAAAAACTTTAACACCCTGTATATCGAAAACGAAGGCCTTGCGGACCCATATTTGTATAGACTTTTATGCTTATTTTTGAACCCTGAGTACGTACCTGAAGTATTGACATCTCTTCATGAATCACCCTGTATAATCAAAATTAATGGTCTAATAAAAGTACGTCATATTTTTTTTTCATATTTTTTTGGTAGCCCTTTCAGTTTGTTGATTTATTAACGATTTAAATTTAAAATGAAAAAGCAAATATCTCAAAAACTGTAAGAGTTACAAAAAAATGTATAAAACAAAAAATATGCCTTTTAAAGATTTATAAACAGGTTTTATACACAATTTTAATAAAACAAGTGATAAAGGATATAGAAGCAAAAAAGTTATGTTTGCCATTAAAAATTTACTTACAACAATATTTTTTGTTACAAGTACGTATACCAGCTTCGATCCATCTAAAAATTAATTCAAAATGTTTTATTTATTGGATGAAACAAACTAATAATCATATGCCTCGATGCAGTAGGGGTTAACCTGGTGGCACGAATATTTTATTTAATTTTTTTTGGTCCAATAACTGTATTCATTCCGATCTACCTAAAACTTTAGCTAAAATGAAATTTAAACTTTATTTTATCGAAAATAAAAATAATAAGTGTTTCCTCTATCTGGGTGTTATATACCTGGCAGGACGCTTAACATTTCTCGATCTTCTATACTACTATAATAATATGAAGGGTCCAGTGGAAAAACATTTTTCAAAAAGTTGAGTAAAACGCAATTCAACGCGTGGGAATCTCATCGTTTTTCCACAGTGCTGCCTATTTTAAATCGTGGTTTTCAGTGGAATCTCATTGTTTGTCCCCTGTATGGTTTGCTGTATTAATACTTGGCGTTACAAGGTATCACATGGCGTCAAAATGTCGATTTTCGGGAAAAAGTGGAATAACATCGTTTTTCCACTGGACCCTTCATATGTATAGATCTTCGTTTAAATATTTTTATTATCGATTTAAATAATAATAATTATAATTTTTAAAGACATTTAATCGTTTAAAATGATTATGAAAAAATTTTAATAATATTTTTAACCTTTTTTTTCATAATTTGTGTAGCATATAACTTTAAAACATTTCTCTTATTAAGCTATCTACGTCTTCTAGGCTTTTAAAACATTTCTCTTATTAAGCTATCTACTTCTTCTAGGCATAAAGCCAATCTTATTTTAATGATTGTATTTACCTATTTATTTACTACTTTAAAATATAACCATATTAAGGTTTAAACAATAATAAAAAAATAAATAAATAAGCTATAATTTTTTTTTCATCATAAAAATATTATTCAAATTTCTTTAAGATCATACTGAACGAGTCACTGTTTTTATAAATTATTAATATTATTATTTAATTTGATAATAAAAATGTTTAAGCCCTGAGCTATACACATAGTAGCATAGATCGAGAAATGTTAAGCATATAACACCCAGATCGAGGAGACACTTAATAATATTTTTTTTTTAAATAAAATAAAGTTTAAATTGCATTTGGGTTAATTTCCAAATGAATCGATTTGGGTACAGTTATTGGACCAAAAAAAAAGTAAATAAAATCTTCGTGCCACCAGGTTATCCCCCATTGCCTCGAGGCACATGTGTATTAGTTTATTTCATTCAATAAATAGAAAAACATTTTAAATTAATTTTTAGATAAAACAAAGCTGGTATACTTACCTGTACTAAAAAAATGTTATTAGCGGAATTATTAATGACCAAAATCACTTTTTTGCTAATATCTCCCTTATTACTTATTTTATTAAACATGTGTATGCATCCTTTTTTATAGAGCTCACTAAAAGGCATATTTTTTGTTTTTTACATATTTTCGTAGCTTCTTTAGTTTTTGAGACATTTGCCTTTTTATTTTACATTTAAATCGTTAATATCTTAAAAAGTAAAAGGGCAAAAAAATTTTATAAAAATACGTAATTTTATTAGGCCATTAATTTTGATTTTATACCTTTTTTTTCTAAAATCAATATTTTTTGAGTTATATTAAAAAAAATGCAATTTAAACCCGCCGAGCTAAGGCAGCAGTGCGGCTTTGAATTACATAAAGTTCATAGTAATATAAAAAAAATGTTTCATGCGTATTTCTTATTGGCTTGGTTTTTTTCGGTGGCCTCCCGTATTATATTACCATATTTTAATAGCTTACATGTTTTTTTATTGCCTAAACTAAGCAGTATTCTTTATAATCAAAAAATCCACTAGTGTTTTATAAAAACAAATTACCCATTTTAGTATATTTTCACTCTATAATTAAATAAAAATATTTCTATTTATAAACTCCTATGGATATGGATATTTTTCTAAAGACCACACTATATTCATTATGTGTTTTTAAAGGCCTCAAATTATTTCAATACATTTTAATAAAAATAATTTGTTATTTATTTTTAGTAACAATAAAATGTATACGACAAATGTTCAGACATTAAAAAGTAACAATAAAAGACCAAAACACAAAAGTGTAATATTCTGTCAAAATATAGCGTTAATTGTTGATTATTATAAAATATTTAATGAAATTTTAAACCCTAAAAAGATTTTACATAATAAAACTGTTTTATTAAAATAGTGAGAAGCCACCCTAAAAAAAATTATTATTAAAACACCTGACTTTGGACGATTATCGACTTTTTGTGTTTTGGCATTTCGAGTATTTTCTTTTTTAATCTTCTAATTTAACTTGCAAAGTTCTCAAATAAAACAAATTAATTTTGTATTTAGTAAAAATAAATACAAAAATAAATCAATAAATAAATAACCACAATAAAGCATGTGCTAAACGTTGCATTAAACTTCTACCATTTATTTTAATAACCTATTACCAAGAATATTTTTTTTATGAATTATGGTTAAAAAAAGGTAAATTAATTTGTTATAGTCATGTCTCTGCAGTAAGAACTGTTTGTTATAAAATACGGATTACAAATTATAGGATTGCCATAGTAAACATTAATTTTTCTTTATAAAAAGTTTTTACCAACCTTGTCCCGCTATTAACGAACAATAATGTAATACAGTATTTTAATAGCAGGTGTTGTGGTTAGTTGTGGTTAGTTAATAGGTAAAATGAATTTAATTTAAAAAAATAGTTTTCTTTTGTAAAAAGGAGATAATAAGTATTGGCACCGTGCGCGATGACAACGATATCTGACGGCTGCATTAAATAATGCTTCAAAGCCATGGGAAAGCTGTAGGATTACTTATAATATTTATTTATTTTTCGTAAATAAATATCTATAAACCAGGTCAGCAAAAAAGTGAAGCACAATATTAATAGTGAATAAACAATTTTTAAGCTTAAAAAATAAGCATAAAACGTGTATTTTTATTAGGAAAAAAGTTCTTGGACTTTTGTAGAATCGAACTCGGGACCTTCGTGTTGCTGGTCAAATTTACTTACTTACTTACAAATAGGTTTATTCATTGTCTCTTCTGGTCAAACGTGATACCTATTTAGCCATTGATTCATCGTTCTAAAATAAGGAAAGTAATCCCATTAATTTGCAGGCTATTAATGAATCAACTAACCTTTTAACATTTTTATAAACTGACACGGGTAAACCACGACATGTAAGTCCTTGTTCTAACTTTCGGAAATGTAGAGTATAAAAATTGCAGTTACCATTTCTGCCAGTATTCTTACATTCAACACTACAAAAACTCTTGCCCCTTTTAATTTTAATAATTGTTTATAATTGAATTAAGCATGATTTAATGAAAAATTTGACCACACAAGCGCTGCAATTAATTCAGCTGACCCCTCCATATACTTCGCACCTGGCCAATAGCGAGGTTCAATAAATAAACCAAAAAAAATCCTATTTTATAAAGTTTTCCAGAAAAGCGATTTAATAAAAATGGAGTTTATATAAAAAATATTAAAAAACAAGATATTTACTCGTTAACAATATATTTCCGGTTCTTTTTTAGTAAATATTGAATTGAGGTGTCTGTTACTTTGTGATAGTTCATTTTTAAAGAGTAAATGAGAACAGAGTTTTTACTTTGTTTACTATCACTATATTTCTCTCTATCATTTTTATTATCACTATCTTTTTTAGTAAGCTACCTACTATAAATAGGAATGTTCTATTGTTTACGACGGTAACCTTAACTTATTAGGCAGTAATTTAATGGAAAACATAGCATATTTAAGACAATTGGCTAATCAAAAACTACTT
Source organism: Listronotus oregonensis (assembly GCA_019359885.1). Lineage (NCBI taxonomy): Eukaryota > Metazoa > Arthropoda > Insecta > Coleoptera > Curculionidae > Listronotus > Listronotus oregonensis. The sequence goes on from JAHBCN010002748.1 coordinate 41,037, forward strand.
AATTTAATTACCGACGCTAATTTTTTAAATTTTAATATAGTAAAGTTAAAATGCCAATTTAATATAAAAAAAAACAATAAGCAGATGTCTTTAAAATGTTACCAGAGAAATCGATTTCCAAGTATTTCTTTTATTTTTTTTTAATTTAAAGTAAGGGTTTAATAGGTAGGTATAAATTTATAAGAGTATCATATGTAAAACAACGTTTCAGCTGTTTTTTTTTAATTTTTATGGCGCTAGTCCCACTCTTAACATTACACCTGGTGTTAATATTTAGCATAAAATATTTTTGTAGCAAAATATATTTACATATATCTTTTGAAATATCCTTAATATATTATATCGCTTTAAAAATATATTTTTGACTTTTAAAACATATTGCAACTTAATGTTTATTTATAATGGTTTATATATTAAACGGAAATAAATTATTAACTTTTAATAAAAGCAATGGTAAATAATTAAAAAAACAACTCTAAACATAATTAAAACAAAATAAACACATTAATTACTTTAAAAAAGAAACACCAAAAACATTTAGAACATTTTACGATTAGCTATGATCTAAGAAGTATTTTATAAAAAAAAAAGATTATTTAGCTTTAATGAATTATTTTTTTCAAACACTTCTAGGAAGATTTGTTAAAAGCCATATGACTCTCCTTTCACCTATTTTTTCCTTTTCCATCATTTAATTTGTCTACGAAATATTGCCTGTAATTTTTAATTATTAATATTATCCATTTTCAATACTACATGCTCAATAACAAAGAAGCTAAATGGTTAAAAATATTAATTTTATTTTTTTTTAACAACTTAGTATAGTAATTAAATATTAATACAAAAAATGTTAGTAAAGTTTTTAAGGTTTTTGTTCTTTTAGTTTCTGTTGTAATCTTACTAAATAAAAAAATACTACAAATAAATAATTAAAAGTCATAAAAGCTTAGCAACAAAATAAATACGACTTATTAAAATAATAATATATTATAATAATTTTTAATGTTGGTTTTTATTATTTTAATTTAATTTTTTATTCTTAATAATTTAATAAGAATTAATAATAAATCGTTAAAGCTTAGTTTAAGTTTAAAGTAAATTTTATTTTTTAATTTATTTATCTCCGAATGTCAAGTTTTGTAATCAAATAATATATATTCTGATAAAAAAAGGCCCCTTTGATCTCCCGGAATATCAAAAGAAACTTTCTTTTTTGCTAAAGGGCATTGTCCTTTTCAGTTACAATTTAAATATTTACAGAAACACAAAAAATAATATAGTTTTATTGATTTAAAATGCAGAAGATATAATTATTTATTACTTCCATTAAAAAAATAAAAGTAACCAATGTTTAATTATTATTTAAATAACAACTTATTAAACATCTGTCAAGTTGGTTGCTCAAAAACTGAAATACAGCTTGAAAAAAAATTAAGAGAAATTATGATTTTTACAATTTAATATCAAAAAACCCAAAAAAATACGGTCACTAACTTGAGCCTTAATTGGCAATTAATGACCTCAAACCTTATACAAAATGATATCAATAAATATAATCATCAACAAATTTCTTTTGAGAATTTTCGCATTTTACTCGGGTATCAAACTAAATAAAAATACACTGTCGCTTTTGACGAGTTTGTTTTTGAAAGCTATTAAAGTATTTGCTGTTAAATATTGCTAGCTTACACTTATTTAAAAAAAAAATATAAACTTTAATATTTTTAACAGGAAAAATTAGAACTTTAAGAGGAAAACTTAGTGGTTTGTTAGTAACAACTTAATGGTGCTCGGTTATATTATTTGAATGTTTTTTTTTTTTTCAAAATATTTTTTTAAAATTTTATATATATATATATATTTTATATATATATATATATATATATATATATATATATATATATATATATATATATATATATATATATATATATTTTAATTTACAAATTATAATAAGTCACTAATGACATAGTATTGAAAATTTTAATATATTAAAAGGGGATTAAAATAAGAAAAACAGGGATTTTCATAAGTAAAAATGGTTCTTCTAAATAAAGGGAAAAGATGTAAAATTACATAAGAAAACATAATACAGCTTTAGAATGTAATTTAGTGTATAAATGAAACAGAATACATACCAAAATCTGACTTTAGAAAATCATTTTATTAAGCCTGGAGCATAAAAAGTAAAATGTTATAGGACACTACCAAAAGCTTCCCTGAACCTAAAAGATTATAAATCGATATAAAATAATGTTAGAACATAATAATTTCAAAAACAGGACATAAATATACTGAGTATATAAAAAAAATACAAAAATAAAGACATGACAGGTTGTTACAAAGGGATAGAAAAGTACATAGCTTATTATAACCTTATAAATAGATTTGAGTTAGGATAGATGTTAGAATTAGTTTTAATGGATAAGATAAGTAAAAAAACAAAGAACTCTATAAAAAGAACTATTTAATGAACTCAAAAGTGACTTAGATTATGAATGGACAGGTAAAGACAAGTGTTGAATTTTCTAAAAATAAAAATAGTGAAATAAAAAAGAGAAAGTGATTAGTGAACAGTATAGTAAAAACATTCATTTTCTAGAATTAGATATTAAAACGGGTAAAAAACTTAAAGAGTTACCAAATAATTACATTTGTAATCATAGTAAATAAACAATGTTTATTTATGGACAATAATGTTGAATTGTAAAATGATTATAAATTATTAAGGAATCATATTAATCTTAAAAAGATGTCTTTAATTATGTATATTTAAGTTTGTAAAGTAGGTAGGAAAGAAAACCAAAGTTTATTTGTAAATAGGAAAATAAGTAAAGTCACGTACGCCATTTATCATACATCAATAGCTTTAAAAATGAAATTTGCAAACAAACTCAAATTAAACATAAATTTGTTTATACCAAATGAAAAGCAAATAAATTTATAATAATTTTCATTTAATAACAAGGGCCAATATAAAGAAATAAACATAGGGTTTTATAAAAAGAAAATCAAAATATATCAAAATTGAAGTCATAAAATTTAACATAAATTTTTCCAATGGCCTGGAAAGCATCCATTTTCATAAAAATTATTCATTTGTTTCAATGAGTATATAAGCAAAAAACGCGAAAACGGCATCATTCACATAATTCAGTTGCTACCGAAACTTAATAGTATATTTTAATAAAAACAAATGAATGGTTAAACACAAAGAAAGTATTCTAAACTCACTATTTTGACAGAAAGTAAACAAACGAAACAAAGTTAAGTTTCCAGTATAAATATAAAGTTAAATCAGAAAGTTTATAAAAGTGTTAATACAGAAACAATCAAGTTAAATCTGTGTTAATGGTAATTAATCCAGACAATTAAAAGTAAACCAGCAATCAAAATCGACAAACGTCAACAAGTATATTTTTTGACACGTTGATACTAACACCACACTAGAGGCAGCTTTGGACATTATTTATGGGAAGATTTACAAGTAAACCAAAGGGAAAACGAGATTATTTAGTTTTAGTATCCTTTTATAATGTTTATGACAAATAGTCATAGTTCATTTATATTGTTCCTGTAATAAGGTAAAGTTATTTATGTATTGAAAAGATAGAGAAATAATATGCCAAGTTATTTTAAAGAAATTAAAATTGAGGAAACAGATTAAATATTAAACAAAAGAATTAAAAATTAATTTAAGATTTAAAAAACACAAAAAAAATACCAAAATTTATTTTAAAAATAATATTTTTGAAAATTTTAATTTTTGTATTGAGAATGTTTAAAAATCAAAGGGTAAGCCGAAGTTGACATACTTAAACCCCACAGAATTAAAATTAATTGTAACGAATTTCAAAATTATAACACAAAAACAAAATACCATATATAAAAAAATATAAAAAATAAATATTAACTTAATAAAATATATAATATAATTTAATTTTTAAATATATATATATATATATATATATATATATATATATATATATATATATATATATATATATATATATATATATATATATATATATATATATATATATATATATATATATATATATATATATATATTATATATATATATATATATATATATATATATATATATATATATATATATATATATATATATATATATATATAATATATATATATATATATACAATATACAATAAAATTACCTGACTAAAATTTAAACTAGTATGAATAACCTTACATCGATATTTGACAGAAGTGAACAAAATTAAAATGTATTTGTCGCTTCTTGCTGTGAAAAAGTAGATGGACAAAAATATCGAATAATCTCAATCTTAATAATCATAAGACGCAATGCTAATTGTTCGTACCAAAAACATTTATATTACCAGTTAGAAATCATCAAACAAGGTAAGTAAAATCTAAAGTGTTAAAAAGGACAATCTTACAGTTGTGTATCATTACAACATTTGTTGGGTTACTGATAAACCCCACAGAGTGTTACACATTTTTAAATCAATAACGGCCATGAAATTACTATTGCATTTCTTTTCTTAAAAACTTTCTAGACTTTGTGGGGTTTATCAGTAACACAACAAATATTTTAATAATACAAAACTGTAAGATTGTCCTCTTAACACTTTATATTTTAGTCACCTTTTTGGATAATTTATAATTGGTTATGTAAATATTTTTGGTACAGACAATAAGCATTGCGTCTCATGGCAAATTTTAGATTGATAGTCGGATCGTAAAATTTTGTTGTAAATACCCCCAAAAAAATTCTCTGGAAGTTTTAGTCCTATATTTTAGTTTACACGTCCAAAGCACGAAGATTTTGATTTAAAAACACATAAATCTTTAACCCTTTTTAAATTTATACTCAGCAGCATTTTCGCTATCGTGTCGCCTAAAGACGGATTTTGGGTGGAGAATTGATTTTTATAAAGTACCATTGCGGCAAAGTCGCACCACACCGGCGTAGTACGGGTCACTCAAACCTAATTTGTTATAGATTTATTTTTCTGTCATTTTCTTATAAAAAGCTACAAAAAATGACAAGCTGTTAAAAATTTAATTTCTTCAAAGGTCCTAATACGAATAAGATCAAAATCTCCAGATATTTGGTCTTTAATTAATTTTACCATGAAATTTCCACAAAATTATAATTTGTAGTATTAGTATAGTAAAATTATTTAAAGGCCAAATATCTCGAGAACTGTTGGTCTTAGCGGTTCAATAATTTGGACCTTTTTGTAGGAATTAAATTTCCAACAACTTTGTCATTCATGTTTTTTGTGTAGCTTTTGTCATATATTAGAAAATGACAGAAAAACGAGAATTTTATAAAAAAAAATAGGTTTAGTGACCCGGACTACCTCGCCAGTGTAAGTAGTGACTTTGTTGCAATGGACACTATTGTAGAGCATTTAATTCTTAAAAGATCCCCCCTTTGGGCAAGACAATAACAAAAAATGCTGCCGAGTTATAGACATTTAAAAAAAGGATCAAAGTTTACGTGTTTTCTAAATGCACACGCTTTGGGCGAGTACTTAATATTAATATTAAGGGCTGAAACTTTCAGGGAATTTTTTGAAGGTATTTTCGACAAACTTTTACGATGAAATAAAATAAAAAACGGGATGTGGCAATATTTAAGGTTACCGTATTTAAACCAATATTTTAAAAGATTACCGAAACTATCTGTCTTTTCCATGTAAACTTATTTTACTGTATATGTCCCACTGATATGGACCTGTCAAGTTTACGTTACGTTCACGTTCACCCGAAAAAGACAAGGCCTAAATTAAACTTTAAGCAAGCAAAAAAGCAAAACCGTTTGAAGATAAAAAACAAAGGGCAGTTAGAAAATATTTACTTTATTTTTCAATTTAATTTTTATTCGTATCTTTCTTTTTGTGTTCTCTGTTTGATGTGTAATCAAAACTTTTATAAATCCATATTAGTATATTAAAAATATAGTTAAAAAAAAAAGAAAATTTTAAAAATTAGCTATATATAGAAAATATTATATTTTATGGCTTATTTATGGGAACAAAGCCATTTCATACTTACATGAGAATAAAATTATTAAGTGCTTTGATTTTACACCTCTGTTATAAAAATAGTACTGTTATAGAACCAAACGCGTTCGGAATTTCCATTATAAAAAATGCAAAAATCAAAATTAATTCCCAAATTATGGAAACCCCATGTGCCTCTTGGTATTTCGCCATAGTTACTCGAGATGTACCAATGAGAAACGAGGTTGGGAACATTGACAAAACAACCTTATTTACATTTTTCTTGATAAAACACATACAAAAACCTTTCATGTGATTCTTATAATTCTTATGATTATTGTTAGGAGATCCTAAAAAATAAAGAACACTAGAAGAAATCTCCATTAAGATAATTAGTAAATAAAATTAATTCAGTTTGTTTCAAATTTTAAATTTGCGGTTAATTTAAAAACGTTGGGATTCATA
>JAHBCN010002748.1:52500-86105 GCA_019359885.1 Listronotus oregonensis
GAAAATTAAGAAATTGAGATTCCGGAGGAACTCTAAGTTAGTAAACCTGTTTTTTCTAAGAGCCATATAAAGATTTTACAAACAAAATGTAATAAGGTGTGGCAAATAAGACCATTTTTATAAAATATTACCAAATATTCATATTTTTCTATTTTTTACTTTACTTAACCAAACACACTTAATAATTTAGGCTCATATTAATTCATAAAGGGTGTAGCAAATTTATACCAGTTGTATTTACAGCAAAAAAGGATTTAAAACAAATTCAACAAATTACTATGGAATATAATGTTTGACAGTGGCACATCCAAATTATTTTACGTCGATTTGTTTTAACTAAAAAAAATGGTTTACACACTCCAGAGTACTTGCGGAACCTTACTTTTTTAAATGTTCGTTTTAGTGTGGAATAACATAAAAAAATTAAAATTTATTAAGTCGGTTGGTCACTTTACAGTTAGCGAACTCAAGCAAAATGTTAAAATTTGTAATTTAACTAAAAGAATCCAAAAGGTCTTTTTTTTTTTTTTTATTTTAAAATTTGGTCACTGATTTGGAATTAAATTCTAAACAATATTTTTAAATAACTTTTTAATGTCATGCGAACTAACCTTACTTTTGGATATTTTAATTTAATTTTTTTAATTATCTTCCCAATCGCCTAACCGGCGACCATAAGCCAAATGTCAATATTGATTTTTAGGTTTCTGGATATGTAAAGACGATTGCCAAAAGTTTTTACTTAGTTTTTGGGATAAATTTATTTATATATTATAGTAATTGCACAAAAAAGCATAACCTTTATCAAAAATATGAAAACACTGCAACGAAACATTTAATCTCACAGGTTAATTAAATACATACAAGAACAGGAAAACACTGCTTTTTGATTAAGGTTACGTAAGATTCAACCGAAAAGTTAAAACAGACTTTGTAAATTAGCAAAAATAAAAACTTTAGTTACATTGTCAGGACTACTCATTCCAAGAAAATAAACAAAATCATATATATAATATAGTCCAAAAAAACGTAAAAAATCTCTGCACAAAAGTTACTACAAATCAATATTTGCAAAAACCATATACGTATAGATAAATATACCGCGTGCGTAACTCAAATGTTAAAACAAACATTAAGAGAGGGAGCTATAGAAATTTAGGAAAGTCCATCTCTTGACTTATATACGCTTGCACTAAAAGTGTATTGTTCGTTTGTGGATGTTAAGCCACTTTTTAACATATAAAAACCGGGTTTTTACAATTTAAAATAAAGGCGCAGATGTTGCCACTAGTCGGCGAGTCGACGGATAATTAAAATAAATACCCTAATAATTTTTAAGTATTTTATTTTTAACCGTATATTTATTAAGGTTGATACCACTAACTTAAAGTCAGTGTTATCAAGACCTTAATCCGTTTAACCTTGCATCTTACAAATTTCTGTAAGAAAATGATATTGTTTATTAGGATTGATGTAAGCGTTTCCTATTTTAAAACAGTACAAATAAAAGCAATATTTAGGATAGAGTAAATCCTAAATTTTAGCTATTTTCAGATCTGTGAAAAGGTTTTTCACTTTGCAATTTTGTTTAACGTAAAAAACACTCACCAGCATCCATTTTTTAATTTGGGTTTTGCTGCAATTAAAAAGATACTTCTGCCGAACAATAAAATAAAAATAACTTACTGCAAAAGGTCTGTTTTAAATGCAATCTACTAAAATGCTGGAAAATAATTTACCTATATATCTACTTATATATAAACATTATCTTAGTTTTTATATTAACATTTAATTTTTATATGAGAGTACAGCAAGAGTGCACGATAAAATATTTAGTTATTTTTTTGACGATCAAAACCCATTAACAAATTAATAAAGTTTGTATGATTTTAAAATTAGCACTTATAAAAATTATATTAGATCATTATTTAAAATTAAAAAAAAATTAATTTAACATTATCATATTTAGGTAAATTACAGTTAAAATAAAATTTCATTTTTTATAAACTAAATAGGCAAATTAAGAAGTCTTCGTTTATTTTATTACCATAAATAATAATTTTACGAATATTTAAGTGGAAGTCCGGTACATCTGACCTTCAGATTTACAGTGCCCACTCTAGCCTTCCTGCCATCCTGGGAAAAATACAGTTTCCGCTCCAGAAATTAAATTGGAGGTAAAGAAAAGAAGGGTATTGAATATTGAATAAGTTAAAAATTAAATAGGATGTCAAATACAAAATACACACAATTTACAAACAATTCTTTTTATTTTAAAATTAAAAAACATTACCTACATGCAAGTTAACAACTTAAAAATAATTAACAAAGAAATTTTTTGCGAACTTTTATCTCTTTTAGACAAGGCCCTAAAGTTTTCTGGACCATTTAAATTGTTTAAAAACTATAAATGGATTGGTGCCTTAATTTATTGTATTTACATGTACGTATTATTTCCGAACCTTAAGTAATACAAGAGAAAGTACATATAACAATAGCGAAAAAAAATTATGCTTCTGGACTAAAATAAGAAGATTTTTTAGCTAGAAATTTTTGCCTATTTGGTACAATCCGGCGTAACAAAGACAGCGCCGCGCCGCAGATCAATTTTAAAGCTTTTTATAAATTCATAATAAAGATTTTACTGTTCACAAAGAAAATGGTAAATGTTTAATGGGCAAAACATTGAAAATTAAGTTACTGGCTGCCAAAGGCGGCTTTTTTTATTTATTTACTTGTTACTTATTTTATCGATATAAATGCCTCCCCAAGTTTTGCCGCTCTGAGCAGACGCTCGTGTTGCCCCCTACTATAACGAGCCCCGAATTCAAAAAAGAGTTTTAAAGTCAAAATAAAATGTCACTCTATTAACGTATCTTTCTGTCAGTTAGTTAAATATTCTTTAAAAAAATGTGGCTTCTTAATACCACCTATTACCAGCAATAAAGTAAACCACATCTACTGCTTTGTTTCTAGTTTAAAAACACATTTTTTAAATTATAATATTATTGTATAATATTATTATATTTAATATTAAAAAGCTAAATATTTATTTAAACAATTTTCAACTAAAAAGATATCTAAAGCAAAAAATTTAATATTAAAATACCGTTAGTTATTATTTATTATACTCCCCTTTGACGTAAGTTAACCTATCAAGTTATCATAGTTCAGTAGCTTAAATAAACTAAATGACACCTGAAGAGACACTTTAAAAGCCAAAATAAATAGCCAGTTCAACAAAGTGGCCAGCCGTCGATCTGCTTGAAATCCTAATAAAAAGTAAGAAAAGATGGTAAGATAGTAAAAAGCCCCGGGGATAGACCTTTTCCTTCCTTCTACAGACAACCGGGATTGATTGATCTCTCTTTTTTGGCAAGTTTAACAAAAGCTAAAAGTGTCATATTTTATACGACGTTTCTCTAATCCGCTTATAAATCTGAACCTTTTGTTTTTGTTTCTAAATTGAATTATTTTTATTATTTTTTGCACAATTACTTAATAAATTATAAAAACTCAACCCAAGGTTGAAAAAACAAATACAAAAGTTACAAATAAATTTAACAAAACTTATTAATTACTCGGCCCTTTAATATTACATGAAAGTACCTGTTTATTAATAGAAAAAGCCTGAATACAATAGTGTCATAAAATAAACATATTTAGCAATGGTAAACTATTGGTTTCTAACTGGTCATTAAGAATATAGTCTGTATTTTTAATCCTATTAATTAAACCTAGCTTTTCCCAGGTATGAAATTATTTTGAAATTGTTATTTACTTCTTTAATGACAGGCTAAATTAATTTAATTTAATATTTTAATTTTGTTTTTTAAAATTCCTACTACTGTTTTAATAAATAAAACTCTTTTTTAAAATTTACTTTATTTAACGAAATACTAGTCAACCGGTGCGGTGGACCATAATATGAAAGGCTGCGTGTATATGTAGTCTAGGAGGAATCGGCGTATGAGTACCGAAAAATATTTCACCTTAATTTTTTTATACGATCCTCTTTAAATTGCCCTACTGATGATATAAATACATGTTGCTATAGCGCCACCTGGTGCCCTATTGTTTAAATCGAAATTGTTTAAACAATTGCAAGGAATTGTTATTTTTTAACTGGATTTTTTTATGTTTTTTATTTAAATACAATAAAAAATATTTTATAACTCTAACAATAAAGTTAATATTTTTGGAGATATGAATTTTTGAAAATTTGGGTAATTTTGACCCATGAAAAATATTAAGAAAAAAAATTAAACATAAAAAATATATTTTTTTATTCTTTATACAATAATTAATATTATCCTTAATTGAGATTTAAATTTTTTTTATTGTTTATACAGGTTTTTTAATTATTTATTTAGCGCAATGTGCGCTCACAAGTATGCGTCCCTTACGATACTTAACGCCGTCTTTCTTACTTATACGCTGCATCGGCCCCTCTGTGTCCAGAAACCATTATTTATCTTAAAAACTAGTAACTTTATTATAATTGTTAAAGAAATCAATGTTAATAATAAATTAATTATCTACAATTTGTTTTTTAAGGTTTTTTTTTTCTGAAATCAATTTTACAAAAGTTATTGGAGCTTTATTTTACTTGTAAGCGCGCGTAATAAACAATCATAAAACTTGTATAAACAACAAAATTTTTTCAAATCTTAATTAACAGTTATTGTATAAAGAATAAAAAAGTATATTTTTTATATTATATATTTATATATATATATATATATATATATATAATATATATATATATATATATATATATATATATATATATATATATATATATATATATATATATATATATATATATATAGGGTGTTTTCAAAGGTGGTTCCCTATAACTTTTTTATTTTTAAATGGAAAATGAAATTTGTCATCAATATGTGACTAAAATGCATTGAATGACGTGTTCAATTGTTTCCGACGATTTCGGTTTCACCGGAAATGACCTCACTTTTGAATTTTAAATGGAACACCCTGTATTTTTTTTTACCTATTCGATAGAAAATGACATCCTAAATACAATGACACCCCATATGTCAACTTTTGACATTTTTCTTTAAAAATATTTAATTTTTTAATGACGTCGGCCCGGATGTTTTAATAATATTATATTATAAGTAACAACTACTATGCCTATTTCTTTTTTAGAGAAAACATAAAAAAATGCCCATATTTTTTTAATTTTCCCTTAAAATAATTAATTTTTAATCCCATCGGCCCGGATGTTTTAATAATATTATATTATAAGTAACAACTACTATGCCTATTTTTTTTTTAGAGTTGATTTAACTTAAAATATTAAGTGTGGGGTATCAAATTATTCTCAAAAAAATGCTCTTTTTAAATATGCCAACGAGCCACTATCATTCCAAATGAAAAATTTGAGTTATGTCTAGAAATAAAATTTTGGAATCTTTTTACCTTTCGGGAAAAGACATAAAATACGTCAGATAATTAAAACTATTTTTTCACGCCTTCTTGACTTAAAATGGGTTGTTTTAACGACGTCATGGCACTCTAGATTGAATTTTAAAAAATTAAATATTTTTAAAGTAAAATATCAAAAGTTGACATATAGGGTGTCATTGTATTTAGAATATCATTTTCTATCGAATAGGTGAAAAAAATACAGGGTGTTCCATTTAAAATTCAAAAGTTGGGGTCATTTCCGGTGAAACCGGAAATCGTCAGAAACAATTGAATACGTTATTAAATGCATTTTTAGGTCTTATATCGACACGCCAAATTTCATATTCCAATCTTAAAAAATAAAAAAGTTATAGGAGGGAACCACTTTGAAACACCTATATATATATATATATATATATATATATATATATATATATATATATATATATATATATATATATATATATATATATATATATATATATATATATATATATATATATATATATATATATATATATATATATATATATATATATATATATATATATATATATTTATATGGGACAAAACTATCCAAATTTGAGGGTTTTCGAACTTTAAAAAATTCATATCTCAAAAATATTACCTTTATCGTAAAAAGTCATGAAACTTTTTTTATTTGTATTTCAATAAAGAATATGAAAAAAAATATATGTGGCACCAGGTGGCGCTATGGCAACATGCATTTATATCATCAGTAGGACAATTTAAAAAGGATCATATAAAAAAATTGAGTTGTAATAGTTTTCGATACTTATGCGCCAATTTCTCCTAGACTGTGTGGTTTGGGGTGAACTAATTTATTATTAATAACGGTGTCTATATGAAAAGGTTAGTAAAAAACTGAAAAGTCGTGTTTGTGGTTCTGTCTTAATATAGAAAGAAAATAGATTTAGTTCGTTTTATTTTCACTGTAAATTCAATATTTGGGTGTAAAGAGTTTATATAGTAAAAAAAGAAACGAAGTTGTCTTTGTACCTATAAAACAAACAAGAATATCATCTACATATCTATGGATGATATGCATTTTTCTTCTTAGGATTATAAATAAAGATTTCGCTAAAAAAGGGTCAGTGGACTACCCATGATAAGACCTTTTTTAGCCGGATATATGGTCCCGTTAAATTGAAAATAATTTTGTTCCATGCATAATTTTAGTGTATTTATTATATCAGCAAGGACTAATTTGTATTTAAGTGTTGGATTTAGTTAGTTCAAGTTCACTGTAATTGTTTTTCATATTCCTAAAACACCGATTAAGATGAACTTTTGTCAAGTGTCGATCTATTTTGTAAATTATTCGATACCTATTTGTTGAACCGTGTGTACAGAGTGGCTCGTTTATCTAAGGACACTACCTTATCTCATAAAATATACAATGTAAAGAAAAAAAGTTTTATATAAAAGTTTTCTAGTTTAATTCATATTTTACCAATATTTTACTTTTGTTATACAGGGTACTCTATTTTCCGTGGACACATATTAACTTTCTTAATTTAAATGGAACACCCTATATATTATTGATTTCGCGTAATATTCTAGACACATTTTATGCATAATATTCTATACTTTAGTTTAACCGTTTTGACATATTTTAGATTTTATATAAAAAATTACATTTGCGGATTCTAAAATAATTATTAATTTTCTATACAGGCCACAGATCATGTATATGGGAATTCAAACCCTAAGAGATACAAGGTCATTAAATATAGCAGTTGGCATTTAGTGCCTAACAACATGCTATTAGAAAGTTTAAAAATTCCGAGTAATTCGGAGATACCGGAAAAACCGAAATTTCTAATTTCGTTTTTAATTTTTCCTAACGTTATTTAAAGAGATATGGAAAAACAAAAGACTCTTTCTTATGGCCACTTCTTAAGCTCTACAAAACAGCGTTGAGAGATTTTCCGTACGATGTTTCGTTTTTATTAAACCATCAACAACTTTATTTTTTTAAATACGGACCTGGGTTTTTTATTTAATATTTTTGAACCCCTTATTATTCCAATTACAAAAATGTATAACACTTAATATTTATTAACAAAAATGGAACGCCCCTATAAGAAATGATGTGCGTTCCTTGTCTAACTCATTGCCTCTTATGGAAAATATGTTTATTTAACAGAAAAATATTAAGTGTTATACATCATTGTAATTGGAATTATATCTGCTTCAAAAAAATGCAATAAACAATCTAGCGCCGTATTTAAAAAAATAAAGTTGATGATGGTTTAACGAAAACGAAACGTTGTACGAAAATCCCATGGCCCAAGAGAAAGTGTCTTTTGTTTTCCATATCTCTTTAAATAACGTCAGAAAAAAATAAAAACGAAATCGGCAAATTTCGGTTTTTTCCAGATATCTACGGAAGTACTCGTAATTTTACAACTTTCTAATAGGCATGTTGTTAGGCACCTAGATGCGCAACTTTGCCATAATTTAACCGACTTCGTATCTCTTACGGTTTCCGAGATCCCCATGCATGCACTCGAATCCGTGGCACCCTGTATAAGAAAGATCTTATAATTTAATTTTAATTAATTTCCTTATTAAAAAGGATCTACTTAAAGATACTTTTATAATATTTTGATGACTGTTTATACAGGGCATTCAAAAAATAAGATTTAAAATAAAATAGAGAAAACTGCCAAGGGATTAAGATAAATATCTAGACGCATAATTTGACAACAAAATTTTGTGTAATGAAACGAAATAAATTAAAGACTGGAATTATCCAATTAATTTTTGCATTTAGTTTTTTGCTTTATTTCCTATATATTTTTTGAGATAAGGTAGTGTCGCAAGATAAGAAATCCATAGTTTGAGCAAGCAGATTTTTTAAAAAATAGTGACATTCTGTAGTACTTAATTGTTTTTTAAATGCTGTCATGGCCAACTATTTATAAAACATAAAAGTCATATAGCAGACTATAGCATTTTTGCAATAGAAAAATAATATATTGCCAATAGGTTGAAAATGGCAAAATTTCGAATAAGCAACTTTTCACAGACTCACCCTTATTTTAATTGCTCAATAAGATAAAAGTATAAAATTTGAGGGTTTCCATTTGAAAAAATTGGCAGTTATTCCAATTTCATTTTTTATTATTTTTTTTAATGCTCTGTATTAACAGTCATCAAAATATTATAAAAAAAAATATTTAAGTAGGTCTTTTTCAATAAGAAATCTAATCGAAATTAAATAATAAAGGCTTCCTTATACGAAAAATTAAAAATTATTTTAGGATCCGCAATTATTAACGCTTTTGACAAATACTACAATTACTTTAACTATTAAACTTTTGATGAAGACCAAAATAAATAATAATAAAAATAAGTTTAACAACACTTAATTAACCTATGATTTTGATTTTGTTTTTATATAGCAACTTATTTTTGTTTTTTATGTAATAAAATAAAAATAGGCTTTAATAAATAAAATATATAGATAAATATAAAACTATTAAATACCAATATGTTTTTCAATATTGATTGAGAAAGCCTTTAAATATACTTAACAATTTAGAAACAGCGTAAATTCTTTTTTGTTGTATCTTTCCCCGACAAAATAAATTGGTAGCCCGTGGTTTTTCTTAATATTAAGACAGAAAGAAAAATTTGACAACATTCTCTTGACACGGTACTTGATACACAAAATTACATAAAGAAATTTAATAAAGAATTTTCATTTCTTGCAGAGCATGTTTCTTTGTGTTGAAGTTGACAGGTAATGTAAATGATGGAGTCTCATTTGCAAGGTTCTGTCTTGTTTTTTAAAATTTATATAAAGTAACAGATGGCTCTTTTGTAAGATATTCATTTTGTAACAAGTAACAAGGTTTACTATTCTTACGATAGCTACAAAAATAAATTAGCTTAGAATATTAAACGATTATAATTAAACTTCATAATTTTAATGGTATTTATTGTTTAATGCATAATACAGATGGATTTTAGAAAATTTAAAAATTACTGCCTTTTATTTTTTGTTAAAATTAAACATTTTTATCTTAAAAACTATTAATAAAGTAGGTAATTATTAAATAATCGACTTGATAATACGGGTAAATCTGTTTAAAAACACTTTAAACCTAGAAATGATTTTGGAAGTACATGAATCAAGATGAAACCTTTTGCATTCTCTTTAGAAACAGATCAACTACAAAGTGTTTAAAAGGGATATTGAATACTACGAAAGGGGTTGTTCTTTTTGCCCATTTTTTACACCCTACACCCCCAAAAAATACATTTTACAAAAAACAGTTATTTTCTATTTTTAATAGTTTATATAAGTTTTTTGGGTCACCGAATTCAAATATAATATTAGAAATTACATTTGAGGGCTTAGGAGGGCTAAATTTACACTTTTTTTACCCCCTACCCCTAAAACATACATTTAGCTACAAAAAAGTTTTTCCCCGTTTTTAATGGTACATATAGGTTTTTTTGGTTACCAAATTCAAAAATAATATTAAAAATTACATTTAAGGGCTTAGAAGGGCTAAGTACAACCTTTTTTACACCCTACACCCCTAAAAAACACATTTCGCTAAAAAAAAAGTTTTTTCCATTTTTAGTGGTTTTTTGGGCCACTAAATTCGAATATTATATTAGAAATTACATTTGAGGGCTTGGAAGGGCTAAATATGCCCATTTTAACACCCAACACCCCTAAACCATACATTTCGCTAAAAAAAGTTTTTCTCCGTTTTTAACGACAAATATAGGTTTCTTGAATCACTAAATTCGAATATGATATTAAAAATTACATTTGAGGGCACAGAAGGGCTAAATATACCTTCGAAGCCATGAAATGTCATTTTTAATATAATATTCGAATTTAGAGGCCCAAGAAAGCTATATTTATCGTTAAAAACGGAGAAAAACTTTTTTTTAGCGAAATGTATGTTTTAGGGTATGGAGTGTAAAAAAAAGTGAATTTAGCCCTTCTAGTTTCTCAAATTCAATTTTTAATATCATATTTAAATTCAGTGACCCAAAAAACCTATATCTACCATTAAAAACGGGGAAAAACTTTTTTTAGCGAAATGTCTGTTTTAGAGCTTTAGGGGATAAAAAAGGGTGAATTCAGTCCTTTTTAGCCCTTAAAGGTAATTTCTTATACCATATTCGAATTAAGTGACTTAAAAAATCTAAATCTACCATTAAAAACGGGGATTTTTTTTGGAAAAATGTATGTTTTAGGGGTAAAGGTAAATTTGGCCCTTCTTAGCCTCCAAATGTAATTTCTGATATTTTATTTGAATTCGGTGACCCAAAAAACCTATATGTACCATTAAAAATGGGAAAAAAACTTTTTTTGGCAAGATGTATTTTTTAGGGATGTGGGGTGTAAAAAAATGGGGTAAAAAACACCCCCAATATTCCTTTTCGACTCTTTGTATTTGATCTTTTTCTAAAGAGAATGCAAAAGGTTTCATCTCGATTCATGTACTTCCAAAATCATTTAAAGGTAAATTACAGATTTACCCGGACTATGATTTAAAACTTTATGTAATAGGTCAGCGTCAAACACTAAAATCCATCATTTACTGAAATGCCTGAATCCGTTTTAGAAAAACAGCGTAATAATAGTTTTTAATTTACTGTTTACCTAGGCATTACAGGAAATGACTCGATGGTTAGTTCTGGTTAGTCAAATAAGATTTTTACGTTACGGAATGATAGATTTCAGTGTTTGACGCTAATATATCTATTGTTAATTTTTGTTTTCTAAACACTAGACCCTATTAATTTACTTATGGAAAGTACACACTCTAATAATAGTCCGGATACTTATGAAACATTTTTTTTATATTACTACGAACTATAGTCAATCCAAAGCCGCACCTGCTGCCTCGGCTCAGCTGGTTCAAATTGCTTTTTTTTTACCTAAAAATATGAGTGAAAAATAGGGTTTTTTTTATTAATATTTTTTGTAGCCCTTTTAGTTTTTAAAATATTATTAATTTAAACTTAAAATAAAAACGCAAATATCTCAAAAACTGAAAGAGCTAAGAAAAAATGTATTAAACAAGAAATATGCTCTTTAATAGGCTCTATAAGAAAGTTTTTATACACATTTTTAAACAAATAAGTATTAAAGGAGATTTAAGCAAAAAAGTGATTTTGGCCATTAAAAATTTGGCTAATAATATTTTTTGGTACAAGTAAGTATACTGACTCCCATTTATCTAAAAATTGACTCAAAATGTTCTATTTAATAAAACAAACAAACTATTACACATGTGCTTCGAGGCAATGGGGGATAACGTGGTGGCACGGATATTTTTTTTTTTTTATTCAGTAACTGTACTTATTTCTGTCCACTTGAAACTTTAACTAAATCAAAAAAAAAAATCAATTTTATTAAAAATAAAATAGGTACCTTCTCTATCCAGATATTATATACCTGGCAGGATGCTTAACATTTTTTGATTTTTTATGCTACTATGTTTAAATAATAATGTTAAATATTTATAAAGACGGTTACTCGTTTAGAATGATCTTAAAAAAAATTAATTATGTTTTTAAATTAAAAAAAATAATTTTATAGTTTCCTTCTTTTGCACTGTAATTAATGTTTAAATTTGATTATATTTTAAAGTAGTTAATAAATAGGTAAATACCATTAAAAAAATAAAAAAGGCTTTAAGCCTAGAAGAAGTGAATAGCTTAATAAGAGAAATGTTTAACGCTAAATAAACACTTTTTTTATTTTAAAAATATGATTATAATTTTCTTAAGATCGTTTTGAACGAAAAACTGTTA
This sequence comes from Listronotus oregonensis, assembly GCA_019359885.1. Lineage (NCBI taxonomy): Eukaryota > Metazoa > Arthropoda > Insecta > Coleoptera > Curculionidae > Listronotus > Listronotus oregonensis. The sequence continues at coordinate 64,747 of JAHBCN010002748.1, forward strand.
TTATAAGTTATTAATATTATTATTTAAATCGATAATAGGAATATTTAAACAATGAGCTATGTAGTAACATAGAAGATCGAGAAATGTTAAGCGTCCTGCCAGGTATATAAAACGCAGATAAAAAAGGCACCTATTTTTTTTTCAATTAAAATTATATTTAAATTTTCCTTTAGTTAAAGTATCAAGTGTACCGAAATGGGTACAGTTATAGAAACAAAAAAAAAATTAAATAAAATATCCGTGCCACCACGTTATCATCCATTGCCTCGAGGGACATGTGTACTAGTTTGTTTCATATAATGAAAAGAAAATTTGAAATAAATTTTTAGATGGATCGGAGTTGGTATACTTACTTGTACCAAACAAGTATTGTTATTAGCGAAATTTTTAATGGCTTAAATCACTTTTTTCCTTATACCTCCTTTATTACTTATTTTATTAAAAATGTGTGTATAACCTTTTTTATTAAGCTTATTAAAAAGCAAATTTTTTGTTTAATTTATTTATCCAATTTTTTTTAGTTTTTAAGATATTTGCGTTTTTATTTTAAATTTAAATCGTTAATATTTTAAAAACGAAAAAAGCTACAAAAATTTTTATAAAAACAATAACGTGGGTTTATTAGACTATTATTTCTGATTATATACCTTTCTTTTCCAAAATCAATAGTTTTCGAATTATATTATTAAAAAAACGATTTTTCACGATTGTTTTTAGGTAAAAAAAATGCAATTTGAACCCGCTGAGCTAAAGCAGCAGTGCGGCTTTGAATTGACTATAGTCCATAGTAATATAAAAAAATATGTTTTATGCGTATGGGCTGGCTTTTTTGCGGTGGCCCACCAGACTATAAAACATAATGGTAACATGTTAGTTATTAAAACAGTCGTCCAATGGTGCTTCCAAAGAGAAAATTTAGATATTTAATTTTAAGCTTTTCAAAGCTTAAAAAGACATTTTAAGACATGTAAAATTGTTTAAAATACTATTATACTAAAGGGTAGGGAATAATATTGCCTAAACTTAAACATTAACTAAAATATATTTATTTGAATATTTTTTTACAAAATGCTAGAGTTAAGTTGGCGCTGTCAATTAAACGAATTCTAACAAAACTTTGTCTGATGGGGCAGCTTGCGCATTATTAAATCTATTGCTGTCAAGTTAGTCACACGGAAAAGCTGCTAAAAAATTCACACTTTTTGCTAAAGACACGACAATTCTTTATAAAGCTTATATCCAAAAGATTTTTTTAAATGGGTTACTTACCAGCTGGCAGCAAGCTGGTAGACAAGGTCCATTTTTGTTGAAATAGACTGCTAATTTAAACACGACAAATCGGAATAGATCTTCTATGCGCGACTTGTCTGGTATACAAATGCGTTAACAATATGCTCCAATAAAAATTCCTTGGACTTAAACTTTTATTAATGATTTTAATTAACTTGCAGGAAAAGTCAGTAAGATTATGTCTTTATGTGCTTTAAAATCTGTACCGTTGTATCTGAACTTATGTATTAAAGAGAAAATACTTTTCAACACCTTACTTATTTAGAAATTTTGCTTCGAGTTGCTTGCGCTTAGACACGCAGAATGTTTGGTATTGGGATAGCACACCTTTGCAGCCTGCTTCATTTACATATCTTACATAACTTTTTACAGCTAGGCTGTTAAGTCTGCAGCAAAAAGCAGTAATAATAATATTCTTATAAAATTATATGAACCAATATATGTATGTAAAACCTAAACTTAACTTTATGTAAAACTTATTAAAAGTTTTATGTATGGTAAGCAAAATAAAGACCATACAAAACTATACACACAGATAAGACATACTTTGTTTAGTATTTGCGTACTAATGTTTAAATAGGTATAAGGATTATTCAAGTTACTGGGCTAAAAAATACTATACTGTTAGTCGTGATCATAAAGTGATTTGCCATAGAACTTTTAAACAGAACAATGAAGCATATTTAATGGCGAAATCCTTTGCATTGTAAATATTTTAAAAATAAAGTTTTAAATAATTACCTGTTTTCATGTATTTTAAAAAAGTAATTTAGCTTTTGATTTTTATTTATAGGTAATTAGGTGTCCTTATATGTATTTGTGGCAACTTTTAAATACATTACTTTGTAATCAATTATTTGCGTGGCACATTTAAACATACATAACAAATATACATTATCTAATATTTGATTATAGCCATCATGTCTAATGGTTAGGCTCTAACAAAAGTAACAGGCTATTAGGAAACAAATCGACACATTTAAATTATTATCTAACATGCTAAATAAATGATAATAAAATATTATAAAGCACAAACAGAAAATTTTAGGAATTATTTATAAAGCGTTTTTTTTTTTGTTTAAAGCCATTGGAATGGATGCTGTAATTGTATTTTTTTTCGAAAAAAATTGTAAAAAATATTTCATTTAAGGACCTTATTAGGTATATATTTGATGTTTAATTTTTATAATTTAATGATTCTTATATGATTCAGTTTTAGCCCTAACCTCAGACCATTAGTTTTTTTTATTCTTATATTTATTTATACTATTTAACCTATATTAAATTACACACCATAAATATACTTTTTTAAATTATTTATTGAAATCACTGTTACTTATAAAGAAAAAGTAATAAAAAACAAAATTCCAACATTTGAATTTAAATTAAGAATGCCTAATAGATGTTAATAAAATAATTTTAAAACCCACCTGAGACCTTTGGTATCTTTTTTGTAAAAGCTTTTGTCTACTTTAAAGGGCATAAGAACTAGTACCTTAATGGTACTTAACTTTTAAAATTTTGTTGTTTTGTTCATTTGTATAATAAAAAGCTTAAAAATATGCCCCAAATTTTAGTTAAACTGTGACTTTATGATTTTATGTAATGCATTTTATAATTAATTTTTTAATTTAGAATTAGTAAAAAAAAACAATGTTAGTAAAATTTATTACCATAGGTAAACCTATAACCTGTTTTGATACATAATGATTTAAAGATACCAAAACCTGTAATATTAAATTATTTGTGAATATAACTGCATATTTCTGTACATTAAAAAGTATATCAAGTCAATACTGTTACTATGATTTTATTGATGGCCTGATTGTTACTAACCAAATTGTAATATTAAAGATTATTATGCAATATACCCTCAAATATATAATAATAATTTGTAATGTGATGGTTTATTAGTTTTGAAATAAGTTTTAAAATATAAAAAAATATGCCTACATTTACTACAAGTATTTACTAAATTAACAAAAATTATAAGTAATAAAGTATCAGTAATATAATATGGCGTAGTCAAATTTTTATTAAATTTTGTATATTATATACTAAAATAGTTGAATAAAAATATAATAAGCACAGCCAGCGCCTTAGTGCTTTATTTATGACTTTACATGTTGTCTTAAAGTTTCTTAAGGTGGTACATGTTAGGCACTAAAAGTTTTGCCTTTTTATTAATCTTGTGGTTTTAAACCTTGTTCAGTTTGCTATGTATCAAATTTAAGTTTTAAGCATAATGTTATAAAAATAAACTAGATATTAGGCACCATAGCACCTTTTATAATGGTATTACCATTTTCCTTAACTTGATCACTGAAGGCAATTAAACTTATCCATTTTTGAGAAAGTAGAAAATGACTTGACAAAGCCTTAAAGATCAGGCTCTTTATCATTAAGTATATATATTAAAATTATCTGAAAGATAAGAATAATAGCACAATGTGCGTATATAATAGATGAATTTGGGGTATTTTAAATATTTCACCCCTGTATATTCTTCATAATTTTGCTCATTATCATTAGCCGAAGTGTCATAAAAACCATACACCATAATCTTTTGTGATGTGATTGTTATGTTATTATAAATATTTATCTTGCAAAGCTACCAAAACGACAAAATTTACAATATATTTTTAAAGCAACATTAAAAAAAGGTTAAATGTAAAGAAATCCGTAATTTAAATACTAGTTTTTTTTTTAATTTTAATTATTACTAACTTTTTAAGGTAATTAAAAATGTCAGTTGTAAATACTTTTTGTTCAGAAATTTTAGCAGCCAAAAAGTGCCTTCAATAGCCAGTCACCTATTTTGTATTGTTAAATAAAGTGCCTTTTGATCTTGTTAAGAATCACTGACAAACAGCGGGAATATTTTGATAAAAATATTTAATTGAGGTAATGCAATTTCATGGTATTTTAAATAACACAAGCGGGGTTTAAACACCTGAACGTAGGTTGTGTTGTTACAATTATACTGCCTACATTATTTTATTTTAAAACTTTACTAAGTAAATATAATACAACATTTGTTAGCTTGACTGTCACATTTTTTAACTTATGTTAACTTAAAAAAATATATGCTTTTAAACAGAAATAATAATAGATACAAATTGTACCTAGTTTCGCAGTGGTGGTGTAAAGTATGTATTTAACTTAAAACCTAATTTTTGGTTTTAATCTATTTTTAAATATTAAAAACATGCAACAAACAAATTTAAACAAATAAGTTTAAATTTGGTGGTTTTTAGGCGCAAGCAAAAGGTATTTGAAAAATTTTGTGATAATTAAAAAAACAATTCCTTTTAATACTGTTTTTATAAAGTAATTAGGGCTTGTTTTTAATTAAAAGACAGTAATATTAGCCTATTAATAATACAAAATTACTTTTTTGGTAAAAGAAAACATTTTAAAAGCAAATCTCATTTTTTTACATTAAAGAAACATAACCCGATTTGTATTTAATAAATTTAATGTAGCAATTTAGATGACATTTGCAAGAAAAAAAAATACTTAACAGAATTAAAAAAAAAACAAAGTTTTTTGCCATTATTGAATTTACAAAAATCATAATATTTATAGAATTTTTTCTAATAGTTTAAAATCCTTTAAGATGTTTAGATGAAATATAAAAAAATATTTAAATAATTTAAAAGCCTATTACGTTTAATGGTAACGTACAAAGTAAATCAAATACTCCATAACTAAATTTAACTGCTCAGTTAGTCGAGAGGAAATTGATATTTGTTTTTTTTAATTAGCTGTAAAGACCAAGCAATGCATGTTCAATGATAAATTAGTAAACACTATTTTGTAACATTTAAAAAAGATTAGTATTTTTAAACTAGTTTAAATTAAAAAAAAATTGTACTTAACTGAAAACACTATACATTTTTGATAGTACTGAAAAATTAAATATTAAAACAACCATAAAAATAACCTTAGCACTGCCGTAACTTTTTGCTTTACAAATAATGTCTACAAATGTATTTTAATTTAAAAGTGTTTCAAACATATTTAATCTTATATATTATATTAAAAAAATATACTATAATTCTTTTTAAGGTGATTGTTTATTAGTACAAGAATATGTTTGCAGCTAAAAAAAAACTTTCCTTGACAAAGTTATGGATTCAGTAATACTAAAATCTTGGACATTTATTCTTTATTTGTTTATTTGTATACAAAGTTTCTTCAACAGTTTTCAAAGTGGTAACAGTTATCACTTGAAAACGGTTGGAGATACATTATTTACCGAAATGTTGTTTGCCAATTAACAAATAAAGGTCTAAGATCTTGGTGTTAAGATAATAATAATTAGTTAATATAAAAATCTTGTTGTTACATGTCATGACAATAAGCTATTAAGTTAATCAAAAACAAGTTTTTAAACAAATTCGTAAAGCGACAGTTGGACCACCAAAGGTTTTTATTATCTGAAAAAAAAACGGTACATGTTAAACAAAAAATATATTACTTGTTAAAAAAAGCTACATTTAAAACTTTAATTATATATTAATTACCTAATAGTACGTATTCTGTCTCTATATAAAATAAAAGTTTTAGGTGTTGTACTAACACTAGCTTTACATTTGACGAAGTCTGCAAAAAATGTAAATTTGTCATACGTTTGCTATAATTCTTTAAAGGTAATAATAGCAGACACACAAAAAAAAAGAAAATTAAATTATAAATTTCATCTACCACTAAATTTAAGATTATATTTCATAAAAGTATTTAGGGTATACATGAAAAAGGTAATTAAAAAAAAAAAGAAATTAAGTTAAAATTATAAAAGCAAGCTTTTAATATACATACTTAATTATTCAAAAAAAAAACAAAATCAAAAGCAGGTATCTAATAATTCGAAACAATTTAGGGACCTGCAATATTTTTTTTTTTTGAGGTCGGGTTTACAAAGCCATGTAGTACAAAACTAAATCCAAATAGAAACGGAATATCCGATACGGAATAAAATGAAAAAGACATTTTACTTAACAACTTTTGATTTTACTTTTTTGTGTTTGGTGGGTATCAAGAGGCGGCACCGACATCAAAAAAGTTGTTGGTCTCTAATTTGCTTCATACCTATTTCTAATTTTGTTTTTGTTGGTTTATTTAGTGTATATTTAAAAACTTTATGTCATAATTTTTAATTTTTTTTTTGAAGTCATTTAATTATTTTTTTAAATTACGTTTTTATTTCGTATTTTTTAGTCATAAGCAAAAACTAAAATATATGTATTTTTTCTTATAAGTAATAATAGTTTTCTCATAAATATTTAGAGATTTGGTTCATGATTATCTTACATGCAGTTAAATTTAACCAAGTTTAAAAACGTTTCTTCCTGGATACCGCACCCGTAGCTCGTATCAATCAGTCAGGCAGTTACACTTACATGTACTAGTCCATATCGTAAAAAAAAGAGAACCAATTTTAATCAAATCCTTACTAATTTCTAAATTAAAGTATATGTAAGTCAAAGAATAGTCACAATCCAATTAATATTATCGGAAAAATTCGTGGACTAACATACATACAAACATAGATACAAACAAACAAACACACACACATATACCTTTAATATTTTGTTTGTTTGTTTAAAAGCCCTTATATATTATCATATGTGATTATATTGCAGTTTTAATAATATTACATACGTCTAGAATGGTTAACCTGCTTTTTTTTGCAGTCGGTTAAAAAGCAACTTTCTTCAATTAAAATAAGTATAAATAAAAAAAAAAGTAATATGTGCTTAACCTTTTTATGATTTTATTTTTAAACATAACATTACATGCTGTAAAATCCTTATTTTAATACTTTTAAGTAGCAAGCTGCTTTTCTTGCTACTTAGAATATTAAAATCAGTTAAACGTAAAACAGGCCCTTTTGTTATTCAAAAACGAATTCTATTAATGGAATTAGAATGTTAATTCAGCTGTTTCTGTATTCGGCAAAGTCAGCAACAAGGAACTTTTAAATATTAAAAGGATTTGGTTAAACTCATAGGATATTGGATATAGGATTTTTAACCTTTAACACAGTTAAAATTACCAATATGGTGCCCTAAATATCTTTTTTTTCAGAATTACAGGAGTTGTAAAGATAACCAGCTAGTATGATACATAATCCGGGTTATGATATATTTTGACCGGCCACTTTTTATTTTAGTCAAGTACAAATTAATTAAGCAAAAAAAACCTATGGTTAGTTTATGGTACAAAAAGCGGCTTTTGTTTAAACAGTCTTATTGTGTTTAATTTTGTAAATAGTTTATTGATCTAGCCTTAAAAAATGTTTTAAAACTATATTTTTCCAGAAATTATTACAATATATGTTATCAAATAGATATAAAATAATTTAGGGCTTATTTTTTAAGCTTATAATATAAAAATAAATGTAAGTAAATGCCTTAGGGTGTATATAATATTTGTTTTGGTACAGCTCTTTAAAAGCTATAAACCAAAAAATACAAAATACTTCTTCTAATCAAAAATAATATTTACTTTAATAAAACTAGTTAAAACTAGGCCTCAAAAATTAAAATTTATTTTTGTTAAGTTGCTAACTCTGTACACGAACAATGGGCTTCGAGATCAACATAAGCCGTCAACGGCAGGCAAAATTTTATCTTTTACCAAAAAGCAATCTGCAGTAATTTCGAGTGCAATTTTGTCGCAATTACAATACTTACACAAACAATAGTATAGTGTGCAACAAGTTTAACATATCCCATGCAAATTAGCGACTGGGCAATGTGCTTTTTATACTTTTTCTACGACCATTTAGCTCGGTATTTTAGAAATTTTAGTGGATGTATCGGATAAAATACAAAATTCATAAAACGGACGTTTGCAATAAATATAGGGCTCACCGATGATGATACATTCATTTTTGTTTAATTCTTACTATGCGACGCCAACTGCCACAGGCTACTAGATAATGTTAAAGTCGCGAATGAAAGGACTATTTTTACTATTTCATATGGCAATTGAGAGCAAATTACTTTTTTCACCAGAGTGCTTTTTCCACATTGCATAAAAAATATTTAGTTTTAAAGGCTAGCAATGTAAGAAAAATGTTACTTTTAGTGCCAGTCGTAAAAAAAATATTTTTTCTGCTTAATAGGTAATTGAAAAAGTAGAAGAATCGATAAAGGTAAGTGTCTTATCAATTAAAGCAAATTTAACTTGATATACAGATGGCTCTAAAACAGACCAAGAAGTTAAAGCAGGTATATACATACACAAACCTAGGACAAAAATACTCCTGAGTCTTGGACAACACCCCACAGACAATCAGAGAAACATAGTAATTTACTTGACCAGCCAAGTCGCCATCAAGGCAATCAGCTCCTATCATATATATCTGCCCTCGAGGAGGTAGGTGCGTCTAATTAACTTACTATTGTCTGGGTACCATGACATGAAGGCCACCTAGCAAGGCAGGTAGGCCCTGAGTGCTACTGTGGGATTCCGTCATGCCAAGTTAAATCATCTATTAGATCATGTATTATGAGAAAGTCTCAGGATTAGTGGATAAGAACCCAAGGACAGCAGCAAGGGATCAAAAATTCATAAAGGAATACACACTCCAATTGCAACCGAAAGGTAGTCAGAATCATAGTAGGTCAATTAACAGTTCACTATAAATTTAAAAGTACCTGAAAATAATGGGCTGGCAGAAAAAATCTGTATAGGTTCTGTCCGACAGAAGAAGAAACTACAGTACACTAATGGCGCCACTGCGAAACCATATGTTGTCTCGGTTTGCAAGACTAGTGAGGAAAAACCCAAAGCAGCAAGATTTACTAAGAAGCCAGTTTTGAGTCTGTGGAGTCTGATTAAGAAGACCGGCTTGAACAGTGAACTTTAAGCATATGGAGGATCCACAATAAACCTGTGCATGTTGTAGTAATAGAGGATATGTAATTAATTTCCTGAAATAATCTAATATAATCTAATCTAAGGTTCTTATGCGAATAACTTGAACTATAAATAAGAAAGACAAATATTTAATAGACCTAAGATATTAGTTAAAGTTAAATTATATTTATAAAAAATGGATAAAAATGTTTTCTGTAAAATAGATGCTATTTTAAACGTGTTATTTTTAAAGTTTTACTTTTGTTTTATTAAATAAACTTTTAATATATACCTATCATTTTAGTTAATTAATTTTTGCAAGTAATTACCAAATTTTGTTTTTATAATAAATGCCTTATTAATGCCTTAAGGTGCCAAATAATACAGAAAATTAAAATAAATGTTTACTGATAATCTTATCTTTATTTTTTTTTATCCTGGGACAGTCCACGAAGGCTAATGCCTAAGTACTAACGTACCGTGGGTGTCTTAAGTGTGGTGAAAAGGAGTTTGTTCACAAGAAAAAACTTCTGCGGACAGCAGGTTTCAAAGTCTTGACACCCCAGGGATAAAGGAACAAAAAAGCGGGAAGTTCAGTTCAGCTCGACGGTGGGCAAGATGAGGAAGCCTTTCTCTGATTGTGGGATTATTAAACGCCTCCTTGTTATGTAGAACTTGGCCGCTGTAATGTAACGGATAATTTGGTAGAGTTTGTTCGCGACAGTGAACATGACTGTGTTTTGGAGGCATTAAACTGAACAAGATTTTTAGTGCCCCAATTCAAGATAAGTTTAAGGTCTTGTGAAAGAGATACCTGCACTGACTTGCGCTTGTTTTTCAAATCAGAATTACATGGTGGCTTAAGAAATTGAATTCTAGAGTGGAGGGTACTATCGTCAGCAAAACTATCAATGGGATTAATTGTGGAAGAGAGAAGATCGTTAGTCTGTAGAAGAAACAGCGTGGGTGCCAGCACTAAACCCTGGGGCACCTCAGCATTAATTTGGTAGAAGCTGGAAAAATGACCATCTACAGTAACTGATATACGTCGATTAGAAAGAAAACTGGAGAGCCAGGAGCAAAGCTTAAGTGAAAGACCGTAATAAGGAAGTTTGTTAAGAAGCCCATCATGCCAGACCTAATCAAAAGCTTTGGATATGTCAAGAGCAACGATCTAGGACTTACCAAGAAACTTAAGAGACTTCTAGTTGTGTAAGACAAAGGAAAGAAGATCAGCTGTGGATCTTCTGTGACGGAATCCATACTGTCTGTCTATCATGTAAGATCTTGTGTTTTTCCAGATACTTTAAAATTTGGGAATTCATAAATGTTTTATTACCTTGCAAACAACAGAAAAAAGAGATATAGGTTTATAGTTAGAAGGAAGAGTTTTGCATTCTTTTTTGCGTACAGGTTGCACACGTGCAGCTTTCCAACTCTCCGGGAGCGTGTCGTAAAAGATTCGAAAGGGGCAAAAAATACCTATATAAACTTTCACTTTTTTAGAGACGATGAATATACAACTAAGGTAAGTTATTTTATACTCTTCGATTATACACATAAAAATGTCATAATTTAATAACACGAATTTAAGATATTAAGGAGTAATCAATATTTTTAAAATTTTTGATGCTCTCTACTGGCTAAACTAAGCAATTTTCCATATAACCAAGTCGACTTAAATTACCCTACTTTAACGTTAGGAGTGTGCCAAAAAATGTTGTATACTTTTTTTAGGCACACTGTATTTTAGTTAAACTCTACCCCAATATTCCCTTCGCTTATCTCTCAAATCTAAGGTAAGGCAAATTCTCAGATGTAACTAGTAGAATGCCAACTAATGTTATTAAGCAGCAATATAAACTTGTAACACTAGGACAATATACCAAGAACTGAAATTGAATATCGCAATATAACATAGTTTAATGTGTCAGAGCTAAGTGATTTTTGAATAGCGTTAACATAGACGGATAAGATGTGCTGTTAATTGAGAACGTAAATTAACATTAAGTTTGCCAGTTATCTGAGATATGTATGCTACTTGTCTATAATAATATTATGTTTTATATGTTTAAAGAGTTTGCAGTAAACATGTCTAAAGTTCTAACTAAATGGCAACATATAAAAACGGACAAATATTTCCTTATCAATCAAATTATACATAGAAAATGCACGAAATCCCTATAGGCCAATAAATATTTTTTCGCACACTTAAATTTAGCCAGAAACAGGTTTTGATAAAACTTTCTTCAAGCATTTCCCGCCGAGAAAATCCGGAAAAACTCCAAAAATGGACATTTTTTCAAAACATTTCTCCGTTCGGTATAAATATTAAGGAGTAATTTTTCGGAAAATGATGGGTAATTATGTGTAGTTTACCTACGCGAAGGATGTTTTTTGTTGAATTTAAAGTTTTCGATTTAGGGCTCGTCAAAAACTTAAGGACTTTTTTTGCGTGGCTCACCGTTTTAGGGCGGATATATTTAATTTGAAAACAGCATATAAAAGTAGAGATCAAAATATTTTTAACCCACCGTTAAGTGATCTGATCTCAGTGTTCAGAGGGTTGTAATATACCACTGCACCTAGACCTCAGTAGGTCCTTTGTGCTTCCTCTTGTAGGCGGGAGATTCACTGCGTCGTCCAACCTATTGATTTAAAATAGTTGACGACGTCTTTATGTGGAATCTCCCTAATTTCGGCCAGTAATGGCCAGTTCGTACCCAGCATGGAGTTCCGTTCGAATGTGAGGGGGGACAATCGCAAAGAATGTGTTCCGCGGTCTCCTCTTCTTGTTCACAGCCTCTACATAATCCTGTGTTTGTTAGACCCATTTTAAATAGGTGTCCTCGTAGCCCGCAGTGGCCAGTTAGAACGCCCGTTAGTGTTCGGAGGTTCCTTCTGGACATCATAAGGTTTGGCTCAGAATTATTTTTGCAAAGTTGCAGTTCGTAGTATCATCCCATTTTCCTTTAAACAGTCGATGGGAGTATTCTTTATTGATGTCTTTAATCGGTGTTATTGTCAGTCCAGTGGTGGGGACGGGACCAACTAGTTTCGTCCCGCAGCTGCCCTGGCCAGCGAGTCAGCGGTATGATTACCTTTAGATATGTCATGTCCCTTGATCCAGGCTAGTTGACCACATTATTTGAGGAGATGTTAGTCGGGCTTGATGACATTCTAGTACAAGTCCCGAAGTAATTCGTGGTATTTTCAGGGCTAGTAATGCTTGCCTACTGTCTGTATAAATACAGATCGTATGGTTGGCAATGTTGCGGCTTTTAGTGTTAAGTGATTTTAAAAGGTCATAAATTGAGATGAAACCTTTTTCATTCTCTTTATAAACAGATCAACTACAAAGTGTCGAAAAGAAATAGTGAATCCTATAAAAGGTTTTTTTCTAACCCGTCTTTCACTCTTTTTCTCCAAGCATAAAATTACAAAAAAAAAACGTTGCTGCTAAAAGTTTTTTGAGTCATTGAATTCGAATATAATATTAGAAATAACATTTAAGGGCTTGGACGGACTAAATTCATCCTTTTTTTATTTTTACTTCCTGCACCATTAAAACATACGTTTTGCTAAAAAAGAGTTTTTTTACATTTTTAATGGTTCTATGGTTTTTTGGGCCACTAAATTTAAATATGATATTAGAAATTACATCTCAGGCTAAAAAAGACTAAATTTACCCATTTTTACCCTCTTCACACCTAAAATACAGATTTCGCTAAAAAAAAGTTTTTTGCCATTAAAACCTTTTTGTACCATTAAAAGTGAGGATGGAACTTTTTTTTTTAAATGTATGTTTTAGGGGTGTGGGGGTTTAAAGAAGGTTAAATTTAGCCCCTTTTAGCCCTCAATTGTAATTTCTAATATTACATTTGAATTCAGTGGCCCAAAAAAACTATTAAAGAAACATTTTTTTGTAATAATTTTATGCTTGGTGTGTTAAAAGGGTAAAAAATGGGTTTAAGAAAACTTTTCTGTTAGAATGCACTATTTCTTTCCGATACTTTGTAGTTGGTCTTTTTCTAAAGAGGATGTAAAAAGTATCATCTTGATTAATGACTTTTTAAAATCATTAAACTACGACGTTCAAAGACTTTTGTCACCGATTTCCCACCTCCTAAGCGAAACATTCAAAATATGAGGAGAAAGATTTTGATCTCTACCTTCATATGCCCTTTTCGGAATTAAAAAATATTGATCCACCCTAAAACGGTGAACCACGCTAAAAAAACCCTTTTTGACGAGCCTTAAATCGAAAATTATAAATTCGACAGAAACCATTATTCTAAAAAAGTCTTATTGACACCATCGCGATATCTTTAATAGTTTTTGAGTTATACGCGAAAAACTAAATATATACCTTTTTTACAGTTTTTATTGTTTAAACAAAGTTGCTTTATTATTGCAAACAAATTTGCTGGGGACAAGCCCAGGGCTTATACCTATTTACCATGTTTTAAAAAGTGGCACAGGTTGTTATCGGCTAAATTTAGGTGTAAAAATAATTTCTTTTGATTGGCCTAATAATACATTATTGGGATTCTGAAAACTATAGACGTAGAAAAAACGGTCAAAGGTAAAAATTTTAGTTAATTTTATGGCAATTGGCCAAGCTTTTAGCGCGGTTTATAACATTTCGGTTTGTGTAATATATTGAAAACAATATTTATCTTTTGTATATAAACATTTAAAATCATTTTTTTGACCCTGATATCAGCGGTAAATAAAATTGTTTCGGTTTGGTCAGGCCAACATCTACTTTTTTTTATCTGTCGAGAGCAATATTTTATTTTTTTATGCTTTAAACGCCATAAAAATACAAATTGCTCGATTTTAACTTTTTTTACAGCTTGCTATATCAAGGAATATCTATTATTTGTTTTCTTAAGATTTAAAATTATTTTAAATACAAATTCACTAGAAACTATAAGAATAAAAATTTACTGGTTGGAACTGCAACTAAATAATACAAATTCTGATATCCTAACTAGAAAAGCCTATTAAATTCCTAAAACATAAGTTTAAACTATTCCCCAAAGTAATTAAACCAAGTTAAAATACCATTTCACCAGTTAACTTTTAAGACTGTCGCATTATACCGAAGTCGGAAGTCATAAATATAATATTACCATATCACAAATTTTGTTCACTTACTAAAATTTCCTGTAAATACCGCTTGCTAAAATCAAAATATTTTATTTGCACTGACATTAAATACATTGGGTCCGTTAAAATTTTAAATTATTGTTAAAATTAACGATAACTTTGTATTAATTAAAAATAAAAAATGTTCCTTTTAAATGATTATTGCTTTAATATTTTTGGTTTAAATAATAATTATTTATTCTTACCATATGACAAATTTTATTTTAATTTTTTGTCAAGTTTACTAAATAATTAATAGGTAGCTTTTATTTTTAATTTTTGGGTCTCATATGAATAAAGAAATAAACTTTAAATTGCAAACGTTTGGGTTTATAACCAAATTTAAATTAGGAAATTTTGGTTTTAAACATATTTACTAAGAAAAAATAAAAATAAAAATAAATAAATTATATAAAGAAAACCAACATACTTAAAACACTAGAACCCCGTTATTAAAAATTTAAGCGCGATGTATTTTAACACAAAAAAAAATAAAATTATTAAAATTTGTTTTGACACTTTTACGTTAGGTTGTTTGATTTAAAGCTCTTGTGTTTAAACAAATAATTACAAAGTCGGTAAAGAAATGAAGACGCGATAATACAGCAGTGCTCAACAATGATATTTGTCAAATATCGTAATTGACAAAATAATATCTGGTTAATATTACATATACCAAAAATGATAATTGTTTAAATAATTTTTGTCCAAAAAGATATATGTATGTTAAGATAACATTTGTTAAAAAAACAACTGTTAAAAATGGTTTTTGTCAAATACGGTACCTGCCAAAAATAAAAAAATTTATGCTACATTTACACGCTTGCCATGGACTGGCAAGCGTGTAACAAGCTCCAAGCCTTTACAAACCCTAGGATGCCGTTTACACGCTTGCGAGTGCGTTAGTGAGTTACAAGCGCTTGCCTCAAACTTCTTTGATTTGTGTTCAAAAACCGACACCTGCCCAGATCTGCGGCAAGCTCTTACAAGCACGCAAGCCAAGCCAAACACCCCGTTCACACGCTTGGGTTTGTGGAGCCTTGTCGCGACTTGCAAAGCGGGTAAACGTAGCATTAAAAGTAAGGTTTGTTTAAAATAACATTTGTCAAAAATGACATATGTCAAAATTACATTGTTTATTAAAATTACATTTGTCAAAAATAACATTTATTTTAATTTGGCTTTTTAAATTTAACCACTTAAAAAACCCCGTTACGCTTATGACTCAAACAATCTGTTAGATTTAAGATCTTGTTTTAATCAAATATTGTACCAAAATTGGTTCAATTTGCTTGTCGTGCTCCTTAAAAAAGAAATTTATGTTAAAGTAGGCCAGTGACTTAATATTATCTTAGAATATGAGAATATGTCTTATAATTAGCCACATTGTGTCTTATTTGGGTAAATTTATACAATTTCATTTTTTAAAATATTTTTTTAACCTCTAACCCTTGAAAAATGTATCTAGCCTACGCCCTTAAACCGCAAATTTCCAGAATTAAATCCTTCTCTTAATCCACTATTATTTCTTATTTTATTTTTTTATCAATCCTTTAATTTTTTTTCACACTGATCATTTAATGATATACCTAATAGACGTAAACCTTAATGTACACAATTCATAAACATTAAAATCTTTATTAAACAAATTGACATTTCTAATATGGTTTAATTTGGTTATTGTATTCTTATAATATTTTTTTTTACATTTGTCCCTATAAAATGACTAGTTAAGGTACGCTTAGGACTGATAAAATCTGACAGAACCTGTAGATTAAACCATTTTTTAGTAAGTTTAATTTTGATTTTGCATTGTCTTTTATTGTAGGACCAAAAATTAATTATAGACATACAGATATTTAAAAGAAATTATATGTTTGTGATTTAGTGGCCCTTAAACATCAAGAAGGCAAAAAAGACCAATCTTATATGTTTTTATAAAAAAACTACTTTTCTCATTTCATATATGTATTACGATACATATGAATATGTTTGATAATGGAATTGTACCAATTGGTTTTGGCATCTATGCTTAACAAAAAGTCTCCCAAGACATCTGAACTCATAATTAAGTTTTAAATATCTTTGAAATTTACTTTGTACAAATTTGCCTTAATAGCAATATACATAATGTAAGTATAAAGTTTATTTACAATCTGTAAAAGAACAAACAACATGTGTGTTAGTGTTTAGTAAATTAAGGAAAAATATGTGACAATTTATATTTTTCAATACATACGTAACAAAATGTCTGTTGATTTTAATAATATTTGAAGCTAATTATAAACCAAAACCCTTACAACCAAACTTTAATAATAATTAAGTAACAAACCAAAACTTAAACAAATATAATGTAGTAATAATTTTAAATATGACCAAGAATCTTTGTAAATAAAATTAGGAAAAATAATATTACCAGATGTACAAATATCACTCAGGTTAGTAAAAGTGTTGGCTAGAACTAAACCATTTTATTATAACTTTGGCAAAGGTAAATAAGTAGTTTAATACAAACTACAACTTAAAGCAAGCGGTTTAAATTTAAATTTAAAGTAAGGGAAATATATTAAATAAGGATATAGACCTAAACAAAACTATTCATGTTACAGTTTTATTAAAACCTGATAACTTTATCTCATTCATTAGCCGTACATTATTATTATATTATATATTATAACTATATTTTACGAATGGTGAGAAAATTACGTACAAACGTGTTACTAGTGACTTACAGACAGGTAAACATAAGTTTAATAGGTGCTAGATCTGTGCCTTGACTTTCTTGCTATGCACTTACTAGACCACTAGTAATATAATTTCATGAGATATCAAAACAGGTACTAGATCATATAAAAGTGCAATTTAGTCAATTTACTTCTGTTAAGTGTTTTAAACTGTTAATATTTTGAAAAACGCATGTTATAATTAAATATTTACAATATCGTATTGCTCTCAACAAAGCAATACGTAGTATCACTTATATATGATTTCCTTAAGAGTCCAACTTGAAAGACCTCGAACCTCATACCTTGTTTAATCCTTTATTACTAGAGTGTCTAGAGTCTAGGCTGTGGAATTTACCGGCCGCAGAGGTTTTTCGTTTTTTTCCAAATATCCAAATATGCGAGTCCCGTTTTAATAAAATACCTCTTACCACACATACGACACCCACGGTACCTGTGCTTAGCATTTAGGCGTTAAAAAGTACAATAAAGTTGCGATAAAAGAATATTTTCGGTTAGTTTAGTGATATGATAAAGATAACTCACATAATCTAAAAAAGCTGCTTGTGCTTATACATCTCTGAAGTTATAATGACATTTATGAAGAAATCATTTTGCTCAATAAAAATAAATATATTTTATACTTTGATATGCGGCCCTGTTGATGTGCAATAAGCATGAACTTATCGACCTTGTTGCAGAAGCACATCTTGCAACCGGTATCGAACGTATCGACCTTGTTGCAGAAGCACTTCTTGCAACCGGGAAGGTCTTTTTCTGTAGCCACGAGTACATTACGTTCTCCTTTAAATCTTAAACAGTAAATTTCCCTCTTAATCGTTACAACGCCGCCTTAATAAATTTAAATCATTCTTAAAAATTCCTTTGCCCATTTCAAGATGACGAAACAAAGAAAGCCGCTCTTCGCTATGCAACGCTTACACATCGACATGCTTCGTGAGCTTGTGATTATGTAGCAAGTTGACGCATTTAACCTGAGCCCGTCGGGGGTTGGACAGACGCGGAAAGGGGTAGCAACATCGTCAGAGTACGTCATGCGCGCGTCAATGCGCTAACAATGCAATACGACTTCTTGTTTCATCCGAAAATCAATGTCTGAAATTTATTGTCGCATTTCGGGCAAATTACCGAAATGTTCTATTTAAATTATTTGATGGAATGTCAGTTTCCATGGTAGCTAATGCTACTTTTGCAGTGTTAGCACAAGAAAATTGGCATCATATATTTTCTCTGCAACCAAGTAAAATTATAAAGTTTTGTACGAGATCTACACTTTTTGGCTAAGTAAAGCTATTTAAGTTTTTCTTTGTGTCGAATTTAATTTGAGATGTTTACGTCAAGTTTTAAGATAATGTTCAGTGGTGATTAAAATTTAAGTTATGTACTGGAGCAGGACAGACGTTACTGGGAGCAGTGAATAATGAAAGTGATTTCTGAATGATATGTTTGGGAGAGAGCAGAGAGCAGAGAGTTAAGGTAATTTCTAACTTTCACTTTAAACCTTTTAATTTCTATAGTGATAAAAAACAATCTCAAATGTTGTAGTAACGTAGATAGACTTACGCTTCATAGACTCCGGTAGGCGTTTCGGTTTTAAAGTAAAATTTAAATAAATTTCTTGCTAATTTAAAGTGATTTTTTTGTCGAATTTTTGAGTAAATTTCTTAGTTTTTTTCTATCACATTTTTTTTTTATAAATTAGGCTTAGATAAATTTGTAAAAAGCTGATATTGTTATAAGATAATTTTTCTAACCTCTTAACAAACGAATTCAGGCTATCAGTGCCTAGTGAAAGAGTATATTCGAACCTTTTACGTTCTTCTTTATTTTTTTAAGGTTAACAACATTTCAAAAGTTTTGTCAAAAGGAAATTTTTGCCTTTTAGAAACTGTAGTATAAACAAAAATAAGGTTACTGATACGCCCTATTTTCGTATCACAAGAATTTTGTGATTTAATAATTTATATTTTTTTTGTAAATAAAACTTGTATATATTTACTTTACTCTAGTGTCTCATTTAGCAATAGTCATTCTACAGGGCGTCCAAACCTTAAATTTGAACCTATTGGGTTTCAGTTCATATTTAGCCGATAACAGAGTTTGTCGACAACTACTTATGGTGGGGAGGTGTACCGATTAACGTTTCCTTATTAGACCTTTAAATTTGTGAAAAAGAAATGTTAGCTGAATACTGTGCGCCACGTGGTGCTAATCATGTTTGCAGATACCCACGGTATGTTAGTACTTAGGCATCAGCCTTCGTGGAATGTCCCAAGATAAAAAAAAACAATGAATTTTCACTGTTCCTATTTAACCAACAATTTTTTAAAAATGTAATGTGAATAACTTCTATTTATTTAACAGAAAAACGTAGTTTTAAATTTTATTATTATTTTTTTAAATATAAAAACGCCCCTATGTTAATTTTGTTTTTTTATTAAAAACCTCGTGCAAGCCAAGTGTATTTTCATCGTCTGTCAACATCGTAATTTAAAAAGGCCATCGTACCCACAGTGCATTTGTTTTACGATTTAATAACCTAACTAAATGTTTTGGGATTTTATCTTTTTAAAATAGAGAAATTAATTGCAATAATTAATATATATTACCTACAAACCTATACATTATTAGTAAAATTCAGTAATATTATAAAAAAAAAAATTTAACGCACCATATACTTATTGAATATACCTTTCATATTTTAATGAATAAGCTAAAATATACTATAAGAGAAAAACATCTTTTTTATCTGTTTTTAAAGCTATATTTATTGTTTATTTAAAAAAAAATATGCGAAAAATAACCAGACTAGTATATGCAATAAAAAGCATTTTCTGCAAGACATACATTTTCCTAGTTTTTTTTTTAATTTCTAAGTAAAAGCATAAATGATTTAATGTTGACAACTAGGATTAGCACTAAAATAAAAGGATATGTTCCGATAATAGATCTCGGATGAGAGCGAAGCAAGCAGATGTTCATGTCAGGTGGTCTCGGAGCAGATCATCTGCTGCGAGACCACGTAACATAAAAATCCGCTAGCTCCGCTCTCATCCCTGATTTATTACTTAAATTTAGCTAAAATACTTAACATATTATCATTGTTGCAAAAAATAGGAAAAAGAAAGAAAAAGTGTATTGGCAGCCCTGATTAGCACCAAATAACTAAATTAAAATTATTCGTTAATTTAGTACTTTTTTCAGAAGTCATTTATTTCTAAACAGGTTCATTAAGAGCAAAAGTCATTTTTATTTTGGTACGTTCGTGACAATAAGTAATAATGCACCTATTTATAGATAATAATTTTATTATATAAGTTAAGTACAGTTTTAATAAAACTTCAAAACCCTTTGACTAAATAATGGGTAAAACTTATGAAAAATATTAAATAAATCAAACAACTGCTGTACATTTTCGTAATTTATTTTATTAAAAAAATAAACTTTTTTTATTATTGTTACATAATAGACAAATTTTAATTTATTGCGTTAAAACCGAACCTTTATTTATTGTATGTTATTGTGACACTAGAATTAGGTAGCCTATTAATTTTCTGCTTCAATAACTTATATTTTTACCTCATTTTTATTTATTCTTTTATGTGTTATAGAATATTACTAAAAGTTAACCTAATTTGGGCTCAATCAATATTTGTGTCTGTTTTTACGTGGTAACGTTTGTTTTGTTTTTTTTTAATTTAATTTTTTATTATATTAAAGGTATACTAATACCAGATACTATATTAGTTATAACAAAACTTCTTTATAGTTTAAAAGCACTAGTAATTTTTTGCTTCTATTAGATATTAAAAAAATAAAGTTGGATGCAATAAGCCTTTTTTAGAAGTAATACGCTTC
Organism: Listronotus oregonensis; assembly: GCA_019359885.1. Classification (NCBI taxonomy): domain Eukaryota; kingdom Metazoa; phylum Arthropoda; class Insecta; order Coleoptera; family Curculionidae; genus Listronotus; species Listronotus oregonensis. The sequence continues at coordinate 85,665 of JAHBCN010002748.1, forward strand.
TTTATAATCCTATTTTTTAAATATTTTTTTTAAGTTTGACAAATTTTACATATAATAAAACGTTAACTGATAAGGCTTAAAACTTGTTAAAACCCAAATCAGTAAAAAAAGAACTTATAACAGTTCAAAAAATTTTTTTGTTTTAACGGAGGTTAAAAAAACCTTAATTTGCCTTTAAATTTATAGGTTATTACCATATTGTTATTAAAGGAGCTAGAGATCATTTTTATGAATAAATGTTTATTAAGTTAATCAATGTTATTTTTTTTTTTTTTAACAAATAAAACAACCATGTTTTTAGGCTCATGAATAAGTACCTGTCAAAAAATTCTACATTGCTGATATAACGATTTCATGCTTAAACTAACAACGTTAAAATTAATAATAATAAAATAATAAATTTTAATTAATTAATTAAAAGTAGCCAGTATGTATTTTAAA